>JAVJIF010022156.1:0-50200 GCA_038442645.1 Agave tequilana
ATTAAAACTCATATATTTATTTGTAATATGCATGGGATTATGATGTAAAATATGCAATATGAGTACTAATCAAAGAACTAGCATCATCATCATTATCTAAGTGGGTTTCCGAGTGTACTTCAAGGGAGTCATTCCCTTGGACCGTATAGCATTGTTGTGGCTCGGATTCATCTCCACTAGATTCATCTTCTTGTTGGATTGGCATTTGAAGCTCGGAGGTGGTGGTGGTTGTCAACATATTCCACACTGCACATGCGGAATCAAAGTTAGAAGCAAGCAAAAGATATTCTTCAGGAAGTGTGCTTCTAATGGCCTTTAGGGCAAGTGCATTAGCCTCTATATGCTTGCTATCACTAAGGAAGGATTCCTTGTAATGGTAAGGTGAACCTTATAACCTAGGGTTTGGAGGTATATGGATATCCTAGTCTTCCAAACAAGAATGTTGGAAGGGTCAAACATAGGTGGGGTCATGAAGTCCATGGTATAAACTATATGTGTGCAAACAAGCAAATGCAAACAAGATTAGCAAACAAAGGATCCCACTCCTAGGATGTTAAGCCTAAGTATCAGGAGCGTAGGCTCTGATACCAATTATAAATCACCTAGAGGGGGGTGAATAGGTGATAATGCTAATCTAGAAACTAAATGCGCTAAATGCGGAAGTTAAAACAAATTTTGCAACACACTTAGTACAACACACAAGTGTAGCCGAATTCCCCGTGAAGGGCTCTGGACTAACTCCTCTTGATTCCCCTAGATATGGGTTGAGGTGCTATATGAAGCTCTTGTGGTTAAGTACAAGTGAGGCATACACAAACAACCAAGCAAATAATATGAATAGGCAATATGAAATAATGCAAGGCACACACAAGCAAATAAGATATGAATGAATGAATGATGCTTTGCACAAATGTAAAGAGAGAGAGTTTAGAGATAATGGATCAAACGCAAACATAAGAATATGTTTCGAGGTTCGAGCCCCTAGCTCTACGTTCCCGCCTTCACGAGAAGGATTTCTAATCCACTAAAGGAGTACCGAACTCCTCTCTCAACCTTACAATGCCACCGAGGCAATACAACCACAATCCACCTCTACCGAAGAGGGATAAGGCCCGTAGCAACAACAAACATAATCACCTCTACCAAAGAGGGATCCAAACCAATACCACTCCGATCAACCTCTATCAAAGAGGGATACAAAAATAAAAGGAGGGTTTACAACTTGGAGGCTCAACAATCTCTTTTCCACAAACAAGATCCTAAATGGATTAGGATAGAAGATATAACTCAAGTGGAAAAAACTAGGTGTTTGAAAAATAAAGACTCAAAGAAAATTACATGGGAAAACTCTTGTAAAAGATAGAAAATGAAAACCAAGACAAATCTCCCAAAATACTCTTTTCTTTGATTTTTCCAAAAACCTAAAACAAAATAAAGATGGATCTTTTGGCACTAAACTCTTTTGAAAACTTGTTTAAAACAGTAGAGAAAGTATGAAATTTTTAGCTCTAAAAATCTTACTTAAAACCATGAAGAGATGGGGTATTTATAGCCCCAAAACAAAACTAGCCGTTAGGCTGATCTGTCAGCCTGACAGGCTACCGGTCGGCCGGCAGCCGACCGCCAACGGTCAGAAATATGACCGTTGGAGCAACCCGGTCGACCGCTCGGCCGACAGCCCAGATACAGAGAGCAAAGCTCTCTGGTCCGGTCGGCCGCCCGGCCGACCGTCCCTGTGACTGCCAAACGTGCACAAGCCTATGCACGTCGGTCGACCGCAAGGGTCGACCGGCCTTTGGTGCGGTCGACCCATGCGGTCGGCCGACCTGGCCTGTCAGCCACAAATCTGGGACAGAAACACATGTTAAAAATATTTCTAAAAATTATTTTAAGTCTTATAAAAATACCTAAAAATAGTTTTATCATTTGCATTGATATATAAATATGTGATAAAAGTTTAGCTCAAATATTAAGCATATGAAACTATTTTTGTGTTTAATCATTTTTACCAAAAATCAAAACATGTATTTTATCAAACTTGTATTTTTCTATACATGATAAGATAGTCAAAATAAGTTTGTATAGGAAGTTTAAGCATGCATGTATAACTAGAATACATCTATTATACATATAAATCATTTAAACTTGTTTTGATCAATCTATTCATGAAAACAAATATCGGTTAATTAAAAACTGAAAAATCAATATCCAAACATAAACTTGTGAGTGTTGTGCACTTGAGCATATCAACTATTCTAAGCTTTACACATGGATCTAAAACACACAAAACTATGGATACCTAAGTCTTCTTGACGATCTCATCTTCAAATTGACTCGATCCAAACTCTGTGATCCAACGAGCATGGCTATGAATGATCTTGACGCTCGGGCTCGGGAATCACCAAGTGAAGCCTTCCAAACTCCTCTTTTTGAAGCAATCACCAACTATATCTTGTTACATGATCTGAAACTAAAATCACAAGATTATTAGTAAACATAACTATATGAGTTAATCATCATCAAAACTAGAGAGGAAGGCCTCCGGGCCAACAGAACAATACTCACAGTAACACTGTGGAATAATAAACAGATGGGATGTCAGTCATCCCCTAGAACCCTATAGTGAAACCGTAAGTCGGCTGCGCAATCTGTATCCTAGGTCCACCCAAAATACAGACGCTGTCTCCTCCATTAGTTTTCCCAAACCCAGTATAAGTTGTCTATTTATATTATATATTTAATTCAGTTAAAACAATTAGGATCATGTTACTTAGATTACTGAGACTATACAGCGACAGTAACAGTACAATATATCAATCAATAGTAATCGTATACATGGTGAGCAATATCAGGAACAGTAGACAATAACAGTAACCGTGTATACGATGAACAATAGGACTGTACAAGATGTTATGGTCAAATAATACTTTCTAAGTAACTTTTAGTAACATGAATCAATACAATAACAGTCTTGCACTGTCTAGTCGATGTACAATCTTATAAAACTGATTAAGATCTCATTAACTCGTACTGTATATACTATAAGAAATCCATCAACCCATTATCTTGATGCAGTCATAGTAAGCATCAAATACCATCTATGCTAAGGTAATCCGTTACAGTAAACTATAAGTTCAATAAGTCAATAATCAGTTCTCTCATTGTTACTAATCTGTTCTAATCCTTTAAATCACTAATAACTAAGATCAAACAATCACTGCTATTAACTCTGAAGTACAAGACCACCGATACCAACAAATCAATCCTATAATAACTCTATCTCTATAACTGAATAAATCAAGAACCAATCATGAAAAATAGTCTACTGATTATCCTCGATCAACTTAAATCAACAAATACCGAAAGCATAAACAACGAGAAGAACATCCTCAGTTATTATAGAATATAGAATATCCTTACATCTAATAATTAAATCGATAAGATCATCAATACTCCAACAACTAATCAGTGAATCCGAAAATGCTCACAATTATAAAACCGACTAAAACAATCATATTTAATATTAATCAAGATCCAACAACAAGAATGCAAATCTCATATCAACTTAGATTCTAACTAAGTTCATATATCGATCTAAGCATCAATGAATCTAATCTCTTAATAAAGTAACATCACATCTAATATGTCCTCAAATACCCGAATGAATTCTTGACTGAATAATCACCGAATAAAAGAATATCAAGTCTGATAATTATTCAGATAAATTATAGATCTTTAACCACAATCACGAACAAATCCAACGCAATATCAATCTAGTATGCAGTCCAAGTTCCTTTACAATTAGTCCGAGTCTGAAACTGTAATCATTTGTACATGTAATGATATAAGTTTAATATCTCAATATCCAAATACAAGGTCTATATACACCTAATGCTCAAATATAAACTAATCCAGCCAATCAATAGATCTAGTCAAGTTAGAGTCCAAGATATTCTAATACTAGGCCAATCCAACAGTGACAAACTACCAATATATGAAATGACGCTAATATCGCTTAAATCAACTAAATAAATATGGTGAACACTCACGATGCCTCATGAAGTGATATATGTAGTGAAACTGGTAAAATAAATCAGACGCTCACATGAAAATGATACAAGTAATATATAGATGCCTACTGATAACGGTAAATAAGAAAATACAAAAGAACAAACACTCACATGAAATAACGTGATTTTGAAACCAAATCATTATCTAGTTCGCACTGCACGAAATGGTACAGGTTCCTGAATCACCTCGCGGGTCGGTCTTCGAATCGCCATCGTACCGGGTCTATAACGAGTACCAAAACAAATCTGCAGTACAGGCCCAAATGTCACCAAATGGGTTCGGGTCGCTGAACCACGCAACCATATACAGAAAGAAAGGGAATTAAGGAAAAAGGAAATACCACTAATAATAATAATAGTAATAACATTAACAACAATTAACCATATTTAAAATAATTACAATAACACTATAGTGATAATTATGCCTAGTAATAACGCTAATTACAATAATAATAACAACAATAATAATATCACTAAAAATAATTAACAATAAATATTAATAATAATAATGAAATAATAATAGTAATAACTACTATGAAAAATAACAGTTAATAATAAGAATAACAATAGAAATAATAGTTGTAAGTAATTAAAAATATTCATAAGAAATAATGGTAATAATTTATAAAGCTAAAAAACCATTTACAATCTTAAAAATAATTTGTATATTTAATAATAATTATTATTATAAATCAAGTTAATTAATAATAATAAAATAACCAATACAACAAAATAAATACTTAAAAATAAAATGCAGTATTACTAAGCAGGGATATTACACTTCAAAAAAAAATTAAGATGACAGAGCCTCTTTGAGTTCTCAAAGGCGAAAGCCATTTGAAGATTTTCTACATGAAATGGGGGCTTATTGATGAGGAACACCACCCATTCGAGACTCGGCAGCGGTGACGCTAGAGGAGATAGTGATGGTCTATGCTTTTGGAGCCATGAGCACGGTGAAAATCTTCGAAAAGATTGAAAAAAAAAAGCCCAGAGCTTTATGGGTTTTGAGAAAGCTCAATGGATTTAGACGCGAGTCTGATCGAAGATGATGAACAGTCAAAGTGAATTAACTGTTGAAAGACCCATATCTTTTATAAGGCTTTCAATAGACGACATGTATTGCGCATATCTTGAGCTCAATCCAAACCACACACATCCCAAGTGGCGCCTTCATTCGCGTCTGGAAGCATCTAGCGTGATCTTTGCATTTCAAGAGCCGCATCTCAAACAGCAATCAAGGGCTGCGTCTCAGTAACGATCAAGAGCCGCATCTCAAACAATAATCAAGAGTCGTGTCGATTCAATAATTGAGAGCCGCGTCTCTATGACAATTGAGGGTCGCGTCTCAACACCACTGAAGGTCGTGTCTCCACTTGATCAGCTGACAACTTCGTCTATAAGGGTTGTGTTCTCTCATATACAGAGAGTATATCTCTACTTCTGCAATCAGTTCAACATGACACTGACAGAAGTAATCGATAACTCTACTAGTTCAATAGTACACCGATGTACAAATCAGAGCTTATAACAAGTGCTAGACAGAGTTTCTAAGATATTTGTAACGATCTTCCCTGGAGGCTTCAAATAGTTTAATAATACACTCACGAAGACCACAATCCAGACAGGATCAAGCTCAGAGAATCTCAAGAGATTGTCAGTCCAATCATGGGAAGCCCAAAATCAACCGAAGTCCAAAGTGTTTCAAAATTCGTACCAATCAATTGCGGTATTTCGAAAACTTTAGAGGAGGTTTGTAGGTTGTCTAAAAATCATTGAGGACAAGCCATCGATGCGATTCCCATTTCAACGCGAGACTCGCGTTTCAACTAAGACGCGGACTTCGCCTCTCAAGAAGTATGAAGACTTCAAACGCGGGTTTGAGTAAACCCGCCATTCAACACGAGTTTGAGTAACTCGCATCCCACTCAAACGCGAGTTTGAGCAACTTGGTGTTCCACTTCAGACGCGGGTATGAGAAACACTGTGTCTCACTTCAAACGCGAGTCTGAGCAACTCCGTGTTCTGAGATGCTCGCGTCTACAATAAGAAACGCGAGGTCCGCGTCTAGCGCGAGACCCGCGTTTCTGTTGTAATAGACCCTTATTACTAGGTCAATTCACTCCCACGAATGGGAGAGTTAATCCCCATTATGGAGGAATTTTAGGGGACAATCATACCCCTATGACCTTTATAAATAGCCTGAGTAGCTATGAAAAAGGGAGGCTTTTTCAAAGCAGAGAAGACTTTTGGAGAAGAGGAAAAAAAGGAAAAATTAGTGGACTCTAAATACTTAGTGTGTTAAAAACAGAGTTCCTCTCTGATTAGTCTTGAGAGCATCCGGAAGAGAAGCTAGACAGTCAGCCGGTCAATGAAGAATAAGAATCACTCTCCACGCTACCCAAACCCTGTTTTAAACAAAGGGGAGACTGTGTCATCTCTCCTCTTTTGTAATCGAAATTGCCGTTGTAACCTTTCAGCCACCCAAAGAAATCTTACATCGAGCAAGGCATTTTTCCGACCAAACAATAAGGTTAGACTCATTGGAGTCATAAAGTGAAAACCAGTTAGAATTGTACCTTATATTATCAGAATACATTTCTATTCCACACGTCCACATTTGATTTATGTCATTATGAGTTCTGAAATTTGTGATGTGGAAGATCTTATCCCGATTATACAGAAGGTAATGACTGTCATGTTCGGTAGCAAGATACTTAATGGACCAGATTGTTTTGGAACGTGATATGTTGGCGGTTAAAGTTTTGACATCACTAAGTTATGCATAATATCTATTCAATATGACTTACTTGGCATGAGAGATTGTTAGACTTATTATGTTTTAAAGTCTAATTTAATTTGGGCCTAATCAAGTCAATTGGATATTTGCACTCACCCATTTTTACCTATGTTGTTTGACTCAATAAAGAATAGATCAAGCCTAAATGGTTTGGATCTAGTCACGTTTCAATTACAATTAGTCATGGGTCATTTAAATTAAGATGTGAAACTCATCTACACGTGTGAAACTCATGTTATCAATCAAGTTCGTTGATGCTATATATATCATGAGTAGGATTTTCTCTCCACTACAATAACCTAATATCTCTCTTAGAGGCCTCTGATCTTCTCTAAGAATCAAGAAGAGAATTTGGTGGCTAGAGAGAAGAATCCTCTTATCAACTCTGGTGTCCTCGACATCGTGCAACCTTCGGTATCTCTTTCGTAATAGAATCAGGTATGCATAATAAACCCTCCTTTCTTTTGATCATGATAAAGAGGCTATGCATGTATGAGATCTTATTTGAAATAATTATTAGATCTAACAAACCAATCTTGCAATCTAAATCCAAATTTCTAGGCCAAGTATTTCCCAAAAAAATAATGGAAAGTTAATAATGATACAAAGAATACAAAACCTTATCATTATTTGCTCATGCCTGCATTATAGTATTGTATTGATTAAGCAATTGATCACTCGGCTACTCTTTTTATAGGACTAACTAATTAATCTTGGGCCAACTAGTATTAGCTCATATGTCCATACAATATTGTATTTTTAAGCGGTTGACTTGCCTGCTGATTTTATTAAGACTGATTTAAATATAAAAATATTCACAATATTTATAATTAGATACAATAAAACAGTGCAATCACTCTCCATCACCACCTGATGTTAATATGACGTTGTCCATGTTATAAATAACTGACTTAATTAGTCTTTTTATGAGAGTCATAGACAAACAACTGATCCGCCAAGTTTTTTTGTCTTTTAGTTCAGACGGTGCCATTTTTTTTTTTACTTCATTACTGTTAGTATTATCATATAATTATAAAGTTAATGTTTTGAAAGTAAAAGTGAGAGATCTCAACCTGTTCATTAAAGAGATTATAATGAAACAAAGTGAGTACAAAAGTCATCAAATATGTGCTAGATACAATAACAAAAGTAGAGATTACTCAGAATATACCTCATGACCCACCCCTGCCTACTGCAGGCGAACATAAGTGGATGACAGAAAAACAAAAAAATTTATATTGATTTTATGAAATCTGAAAAAGATTCATGGTAGTTTATGCAATTAATCCTTTACTTTTATAATTATCCCCCTTAAATTTGAAAGTATTTTAGCTTCTCTTCTTGTTCAATAGTGCATGTCAACAATTGAGATCAATGAATAAAAACTACTTGATTGCCACAAAATAAAAACGAGAAACACATTGTTGGACATTATTATTGAAACTTTTAAGTATTTTTAACCCAAAGAGAAATAGTACATAACCAAACGACAACATGAAAGAAAGACATCATGCCATTATTAATTCAAGTACGTGTGCACACAAGACTGCTAGCATACAGCTCTTTTATTTTATTATCGTTCATATATATAGTTTGCTTGCTTGGGAGCAAATCCATGGAGTCAGTCACTGATCAAGCACCTTGCAGGGTGAGGATGGCCTCAAAATCAGAGGTGGTGTTGTCTCCAATTGTCACCTTTGACGCGCACTTGTATTGTTCAGTATTCCAGTTGAGACCAGCACCCTGGGTTTGGCCTTGGATTTGACCCCAGTTGAGAGAGTCCACCTCAAGGATCTGAGTATAGGCCTACAGTAATAAAGTGTTTACTGTTATTTAACTATTTTACAAGTAGCTGGACTCAAAAGAATAATATGCTTATATATGTTAGTGGTTCGATGAATGGATAATAATTAAGCAGTAGAAACTGTGTACCTTATTGTAAGTGGAATCTGGGGAGTTAGATGCCCTCCATGGATTGTACCAGGAGAAGAGAAAATTATAGTCGGACCCATCATCGTTCTTGCCTTTGTACACAACACCAGCAGATGATCCTTCACAGTGGATATTGGGCCAATCTGGTTTGACGTGGAGAAAAGCACCCCACTGACCGTTTGCAATCACTTGCGGGTACGTGCCTTTCCAAAGGTAGCCGTGCCAAGAATGGGTATCAACAAGGGTGAGGGGGTCCCCTGTCGCGTTGTAGAACAAGCAAAGTGTGGAGACTCCGTCACCGTACTCGGCCTTCAACCCTTGAACGTAGTCGCTCGCTACTTTGAGCTTGGTGCCGTCCGTCTTCATGTTGAGAGCCTCGTGCGCCCTGTCGAAGCGTGTTATTGGATCCTTGTCCTTGTACTTCTCCATTTCTTTCAATGTCTCGTCGGTAATGGGGGCACCAAACACGTTGTATGCCATGTCTCGCCGGCTGGATGGTGATGGAATTCAAATGAGACGTGATGAGATGAGATGAGATGAGAAGAGGTGGGAGAACACCCACACCCACACCATATATATATATACTAGTTTCTTTACAAGGGTCTTATAAACTATGAAAATTGCATCACTCATTAATTTGATTTTGTCTAGCACGTCGCTGTCACCAATTAAAAAATGACTAACAAGTGAGTCAGTCAATTAGTTTCTAAATGAATCAATATCTTTGTAACTTAACTTTTCCAACCACATTTATTGAATGCAACGATCTAGCTAAACTCAGGTCTTGAAAATCTTCTCTTAAAAATCTTCTTGTAACTCTTACATTTTCTTCTCTATTTTCAGTAAAGATTTCTCTCTTCCTCCCCGTGGACGTAGGCACATTGTCGAATCACATTAAATCTTGTATTCTTTAGTTGTGTGGTGATTACAGTTACAATTGCTTGCTAGTGCTAGATCTTTTACGCTTTCATTTCCGCTGCCAAGTCTTTAACTCGGTATTTCTTTATTGTTTGATCGGTGATAGATCATCAACAATTTGTATATTTGTTGCCGAACTTTGATTATGAGAATTTTCAATAGTTTAAACTTTTTATCCAAATATAAAATATCAAGGGGACAAAATCTCTTACAACTTTAAATAACGTAAAAATGAAATAACTAGATGCTACACAATGTGAGATATCTTAGAACTTTAATTGTAGTGTCATTCATGACTTTGGAAACAAGAGTAGGTACTAGAAAGTAGAAGTATGTGTAGTGGTCAGGTTTTGACTATATTCAAGATCGCGACGTGTGTCCTGCCCCGACAGGTGCACACAAGCAAACAAAATATTCGATACACCAGCCTACCCACTACGGGGCCAAGGATACAGCCTCAAGAACCGCCCCGTCCTCCACAGCATCCAGTCGGAGTTCTCACAACAAAGGCCCTCTGACCAAACCACTAATCGGAGATTCCGACTTCCACAACAAAGGCCCTCCACAGTCACTGCCTCAGTGCTGGATACAGCTAAGCAGCAAGATTCCTAGATTCACGGAGTCAGTTGCACGGCCAGATCATCCCAATGTTCTAAATGTTACAACAATACTCCTATCAACGGGAAGTTTGGATAGTGGAGAAGATTTTCGCATATCATATCCAAATAGTCAAACAACATGATCTAAGCTGTTATGAGGGAAACACAATGTGCAATCATACAGTTACGCAAATTGAAAATCTTCGCACCTACCACAGCAACGACTCATTGCTTTTATACACGTCGGTCTCCATCGAGAAAGGGGATCGATCAATTACACCCTAAAGGCTAAATCACAATAGTTCTTGATTGAATTCATTGTAACCCAAAGAAAAGATAGTGAATTATTCGCCCTCCTCCCCGTGGTTTTTATCAAATGGGTTTCCATGTAAAAATCCTCTGTCTCTGTTTGTTTTCTATGCTGTGGTTTAGATTTTTGTTCGATAACCCTAACTCATCCCCTTTTATTTGTTGTGTAAAGCTGATCGTTCAATCAATCGTGTCAGAAAATCTCACCACTAATTGGTTCTTTCATTGAGATCAGAGTCCTTACACTCAATATCTTTCCTCCCAACTGATTGGAGTGAAGCGGTGCACAAAAATATGCATTTTTAGAAATCAATGAAAGTGCTATAGTGTTTTAGCTTCCCTGATACTTTCGTTATAGCATATAGCCTATACGGGTCAAATTCACAGGGACGGGAGGTGATAGAAGTATTAACAGTTTGTGTCGCGTGCTTGTTAACAAGTTCTTCTTCGTTTCAAAATAATCAAACGAAAAAGAAAACAAGACAAGAAGTGGTAGGAGGGAAGATGAAAACATGAAATGAAAGATAAAGTAGTTGTTTGGAAATGGTTTTTTAAACAAAGAAAAAAAGAGGAAGAAATCTCATGGTTCACTCACTACTAATTTCTCCCACTAATCACACTGTAGGTATCTCACAAAGGATCCTTGGAAACGCTAGGCTTGACTTCAAAAAGCTTTTCAAAGCATGACCTATAGATTGTTCTTCTCCCTCACACTTGCTTCATGATTAGTGTTTCATTTTGCATCATTTTATATCACATTGCCATGCATTTTATTAATAAAAATATGCTTTTTAATGGTTACCTCTCTTATTTTTCAGGTCCACTCTTTAATGGAAAAGAAGGCCCAAATCTAAGATTATTCAAGGATTTAAAGGAGTTAAAAGAGCCCAAATCAAGAAGCCCAAACCTGTAATGAACCAGGGAATATTCCCATGGTTCTAGAAACTCCAGTTGGGCACCTGGGCAGTAACAGAATGTCAGAGCGATCGCTGGCGCCATGGCCTAAATTCTGCCATGGAAACGCGACTCTGGCCGCATTTCCGCGGCAAATCTATGGTCGTTGATGGGGTGATTGATCTTACAGCTATGTTTGGTAGCGATTAGCTCCTGAGGCCTATATAAAGACCTCTTGGGCCTCTGCAGAGAGAGGGAGGGAGGATAGCCATCATTTAGGAGAGAGTTTTAGGATTTCTTTAGTTTTCTCTTTAGTTCTATTGTGTATTTTCATTTCTATTTTTAGATCCAGAAAAGAGAGAGAGAGAGTGCGAGTGAGGTTTCTGTAATTGAAGAGTGACATTCAAATACAATGCTTACATTTTCCTTCCTCTACATTTCTTGCACTTTTAATTTCTTGCCATTTACTTTCAAGCTCTTTATTTCCTTGCACATTATTTTACTATGTCTTCTTCCTTTCTTTTCTTTTCATAGATAACTAATCTCCTAACATGACTAACTAACATTTAACACTACTAACTACTAACTCTTGGGTGATGCTAACTCATATAACTCATTGGATGTTTATATTTCTATTCTTGTATCTAACAAGTATCTTAATTCCCAATGAAGATGAACATTGTTTCTAATCTTTGTGAAGGCTTTGTTATCCCCTCCATATGATTCCTGTGTGCCTCATTTAGAGCCTTATTTCTTTAACAAGTGTCTTGATGGAACATGATGATTTGATCACTTTAGAATGCTAATACTTATTGTACTAGCTTCTTATTTCATGCTAGCTAACTATGACTTTGATGATCTAATGAATCTTACATTCTTGTTAAGCATATCTAAATTGTGAATTCTTTAGTTCCATTCTTGTGAACCTATTGGAGCTGATGATCCAAGGAGGCCACCTAACCAAGTTAAAATGAGAACATCTCCACAATTTGGGACAACTTATTGACTTGATAAAGTAAGACGGATAATTGCCAATGAATCTACATGAGGCACAAGTCACCCAAAGAATTTAGTAAGTTAGTAGTGTAGAGTGTTAGTTAGTCATGATTTTCTTTTCATCAAATTAGAACTCTTTTCTAAAACTTTCTTTTTCTTACAAGGTCCATTCTTCTCTTTTTCCAAATTTGCCATTTTCATTCTACTTTTCTCGCTTCCATTTTCTTTTCTAAACACCACAAGACTCATCGTTTTCTTTTCACTTTGTTTTCTTTTCAAATTTTTGAATAAAGAAGAACTTCGTTTTCTTTCCAAAAAACTAAAACATAAAGAGTTGTAAGGCTACCATCGCAAGCCCTGATACGACCTGTTATAGCTTTTTCTACAAACGATAGTTCGAAGGAGCAAAGTAATTTTACATACATATTCAAAGTTTGAACATCGACACAAGGACTTAAACAGTTTACTCTGAACTCTAGCTCCATCCATCTTTTCTCCCTTCGAACAAATTTTGGCGTCGTCGCCAGGGAGGGCAACGGTTTTTGTTAAGTTTTTAGAACTAAACGAATTTTTTCTTCTCTCTTGCAGGTTACAGGTTGTGGAAACAAGAAAATAAGTATTGCAGTAACATATAAGTGGTCATGGGCCTCTGCTCTAGAAAGCAGAGACCAAAAACCCTCTGACTTGCTGCGTTTTCTCAGCTCTGGCTGCGTTTCCGCGAGAAGAAAGAGTTGACTACTGACAATTTTTGTTGCAGGGTTGCTTGCCTTGCAAAAATCTAGCTTACTGTAATATTTGTTTCTTGTATGCTATCACCAGGATCTTGCTAATAACCAACAGTAAAAAGTTTGTTGAAAATTAAAAAATTTGATTAGACATTTGCATTCTAGGAACGTGTCTTTTCAATTCCTTTACTTTACTGTTGAAGAGTGCTGGAGCAAGGTAAGTGCGCATAGCATATAGAATAGGACTCATCTCTTGGTTGATTTAATCGCTTTGAGTGAATCTTGTTTGCATATTCTGTACACCGGCACAAATTAATTTTAAGGGCACCACCCCGATAACAAGATAAGGTGGAGATTTCATCACCCTTTCTTAGCCCAAAATAACATTCCAAGCACTCACAATCTCAAGCTTAAAATAAAAATTGATAGACGTTGGCCCCTAGGAGCCATCCAAATTTTTCATAGAGTCAGTCTTGTCCTGAGCAGCCAAGGCAACAACTTCCACACCAGTATGCTGCTCAAACACATCAACCCAATTTCCATCAGAGTCAACCGAATTTTCAATCGAATTACCAACATAACTTTCAGCCCACGTAACAACATTAGCAACAAAATCATTTGGATAAGAAAATGTCAGATTTGGAAAGAATGATTGAAACCTTGTCCAAAAATCAGGCCTCAATCATGAACAATCATAACCAAGTTATTAATAGGTTAGAGGTTACATAGGTCAATTGGCTAACTCACTCAATAAAAGACAAAAGGGAACACTGTCTAGTCAGCCATTGCCTAATCCCAAGAACCCCTTTCTTATTAATGAAGCTGAGGATATAATTTCAAAATAATGCAATACTGTTCATATCTTGAGATCCGGAAAACAAGTTTACAATCAGTTTTCTAATCACCCCGTTTTCAACAATTCAGTGTCAAATTCTCCTGTGACTGTACCACAAGCTCCAAATGATCCATCTTCATCTTCAAGTTCACAACCATCCACCTCCAAGTCCAATGATAAAAACAAAACAGATGAGCAAACTTATAAGCTTATTGTGCTATTTTCTAATAGGCTACCGAACAACAAGACTAATGCTCAAATGGAAAAGATTAGAAAAATATTCAGTCAAGTTCAGATCAATGTGCCCCTTCTTGATGTCATACAACAAGTCCCTTCATATGTAAATTTTTTAAAAGATATGTGCACCAAGAAAAGAAAAACAAATGTCCCCGAGAAGGTCTTCCTAGCATCCAACATAAGTGAGTTGTTAACCGTGTCCATTCCTGTGAAATACAAAGACCCCGGAGTCCAACCATTTCAGTATCATAGGACAGACCACAATAAATCGGGCACTACTTGATCTAGGAGCTAGTATCAATTTGCTTCCCTTTTCTGTGTATCAGTAACTCAGGCTGGGCGACCTCCGTCCAACAAGAGTTACTATACAATTGGCTGATCGATCCGTAAAGATTCCCAAGGGGGAGATTACAGATGTCCTTATACGGGTCGGGAAATTCATTTACCCCATAAATTTTATCGTTCTGGAGACACAACCCGTGCAAAATCCGAAATCTCAAACCCTGCTCATTCTAAGACGACCCTTCCTAGCCACTGCAAATGCTATCATAAACTGCAGGAATGGGTCTATGCGTTTGACTTTCGGTGATAAGACTAAAGAGGTAAATGTTTTCCACTTGGGAAAACAACCTCGAGACTTTGGATAACCAGTCATTCGAAGTGAACTTGATTGAAGGACTTACAAGTGAACACGACGAGGAGATGGAATATGAGTCTGACAATGAATTCGATTTGGTGTCAGATGACTTCAACATTGACCAGATCATTGAATTCACAGAGGAATGGGCAACAAACACGACCTCGATCATTCCCTTGCAAGAAGAACAACCATCGATAGATTATATCCCCTCTTTAGAACTGAAAGTTCTTTCTAGTCATCTCAAGTATCAGTACTTAGATAAAAAGGAAGCTTTCCCCGTGATCATAGCTTCTCATCTTACGGAACAACAAAAAGAGGATCTTCTTGCTTTGTTGAGGAAAATCAGAGAGGCCATTGGTTGGACCATGGCCGATATAAAGGGGATCAGTTCATCCATTGTACAACATCGGATTCACCTAACGGAAGAGGCCAAGCCAAAACGTGATCCACAGCGTCGACTAAACCCAATCATGCAAGAGGCTGTCTGTACTGAAATTGTGAAGTTGCTAGACAATGGGATCATTTATCCCATATCTAATAGCCAATAAGTTAGTCCAGTCCATACTGTGTCCAAGAAAGCAGGCTTTATTGTGGTAGAAAATGAGAGGAAGGAATTAGTACAAACTCGTCTTCCAATGAAAATTTGAGTCTGTATTGATTATCGAAAATTGAACGCCGCCACATGTAAAGACCACTTCACTCTTCCTTTCATAGACCAGATGCTAGAGAGATTGGCTGGACACGAGTATTATTTTTTCCTGGATAGATATTCAGGATACAATCAAATTCCAATTCTCCTGAGGATCAAGAAAAGACAACTTTCACCTGTCCATTTGGAACGTTTGTATACCGACGAATGCCTTTTGGTTTATGCAACGCTCCTGCAATGTTCCAACGTTGCATACTTAGTCTCTTTCAGACATGGTAGAAAGATTTCTGGAAATTTTTATGGATGATTTCTCTATATACGGCGATTACTTTGACCAGTGCCTGCATCATCTGAAGTTGATTTTACAAAGATGCATGGAGAAAAACTTGACGCTCAACTGGGAGAAGTGTCATTTCATGGTCAAGCAAAGAATTATGTTGGGGCACGAAATTTCAAGTAGAGGGATTGAGGTTGACAAATCAAAGGTGGAGGTGATAGCAAAGCTCTTTGAACTAAAAAGCCTAAAAAACATCAGATCATTTCTGGGGCACGCTGCTTTTACAGAAGATTTATTAAAGAGTTTAGTAAAATTGCTAGACCTTTAACTAATCTTTAAGAAAAAGATGTGTCTTTCAATTTTGATAAGGAATGTCTACAAGCTTGGGAGGAGTTAAACAAAGACTTGTCTTTGCACCAATAATATCAGCACCTGATTGGACTAGACCCTTCGGAATCATGTGTGACGCCTCTGATTATGCCATAGGCGCTGTTCTAGGATAGTGTATTAATAACAGGCAACATGTGATTTATTACGCTAGTAGGATGCTCAACGAGGCCCAACTCAATTACACAAGGACTGAAAAGGAATTTTTGACAGTTGTGTTTGCGTTAGAGAAATTTCGCTAGTACCTAGTAGGGTCTAAGACAACGATTTTTACCGACCATTCCGCCCTCAGATATTTGATGCAAAAGAAGGATGCAAAAGCTAGGCTTATTCGTTGGATACTTCTTTTACAAGAATTGGACTTAGAAATAAAGGATAAAAAGGGCGTTGGAATGTGGTGGCTGATCACCTTTCAAGGATTCCCAATGTACCAATGGAGATGATACCAATCAATGAAGATTTTCCTGACGAACACATCTTCATGATGTGTAAAAAGCCCTGGTATGCCGATATTGCAAACTACCTTGTAACCGGGCAAACACCTTCAAATTGGTCAAATCAGGACAAGCATCACTTTTTGACACATTACGGTTTTCTTTTGGGATGAACCGTATCTATTCAAGTATTGCCCTGACCAGATAGTTAGAAGGTGTCTTCTTGAGGACGAACATCAAAGCACTTTGACATTTTGTCACGAGTTAACTTATGATGGACACTTTGGTCCATGAAAGACTGCCGAGAAAGTCCTGTAGAGTGGTTTCTACTGGCCCACTCTCTTCAAGAACGCTCATACTTTTTGCAAACTCTGTGCCAAATGTCAGATGACGGATCGAGTTACACGCAAAGATATGATGCCCCTTACACCAATCTTGAAAGTAGAAATTTTTGATTAGTGGGGCATTGACTTCATGGGACCTTTCCCATGTCTTATGGCAACTAATTCATTTTAGTAGCTGTAGATTATGTTTCTAAATGGGCTGAAGCTGTTCCAACCAGGACAAATGACAACCAAGTTGTCATCAAATTCTTAAGAGAAAACATCATTTCACGCTTCGGAGCCCCCCCGTGCGATAGTAAGCGATAACGGGAGTCATTTATGCAACCGGGCTTTTGAAGCCCTAATGCGAAAATACTCCATTACTCACAAATTATCCACGGCTTACCATCCTCAGACAAATGGACAAGTGAAAGTTACAAATAGACAAATAAAACTCATATTGGAGAAAATAGTAGGATAGAATCGTAAGGACTGGTCCATCAAACTTGTAGGCGCTCTATGGGCTTATCGGACCGCCTACAAAACTGTCCTCGGTATGTCTCCATATCGAGTTGTATTTGGAAAACCATGTCATTTTCCCGTGGAACTTGTGCAACGTGCATTGTGGGCGATTAAACAGCTGAATTTTGACCTAAAGAACGCCGGTGACTTGAGAAAGTTGCAGATTTCTGAGCTAGAAGAGATACGAAATGAAGCTTACGATAATGCTCATTTTCGAAATACAGAACGAAACTCTTCCATGACAGATCCATAAATCAGAAGAATTTTGTGCCCGGACAAAATGTTCCGTTATACAACTCCAGACTCCACCTTTTCCCTGGGTGATCAGGACCGTATCTTGTACACATTGTTTTCCCTCATGGTGCTATTGAGATCTCAGATCCCAAGAATGGTAGCATTTTCAAAGTCAATGGCCAAAGACTAACACCATTCTACACCACTGAGCCAGAGTCACACGAGATTCTTGAACTGGGTCTTGGCGACCCAGTCTACACGTGACCGGGCCTGCTTCAATTTCCCCTGGTATTTATTGTAAATCCTTTGGGACCTGTCTTGTACATTTTATAAATAAAAAAATAAAAATAAAAATAAATAAATAAATAGTAAAAAGAAAAGAAATAAAAGAAAAAAGAAAGAAAAGCAAGAAAATAAAATAAAAAATATATAGTACTTAAGTGCTAAATGGCACCTAGGTTTTCTCTCCTATATATACCCATTTTAACCAATAAAAACCAGAAATAAACCTTAGGTAGTTAAATTACGTTTTTACCTAGGGGCAAATAAGGTAACACACATTTCTCAGACCTCTATAAATTCTCTCCAACCCTCTCTTGTTCCCTAACCTAAATTCTAAGAGCAGATCTGAGAAGGGGAGACGAGCGCACCGCCACAGAAAAATTTCCAGTCCCTGCCTCCCTGTTTCTGCCGCGTTTCCTCAGCCAGAGCTGCAGATCCGCGACCGTCTTGTGGAGTTCTATGCGCTGCCCAATTTTCTAGCAGTCGAATTCTCTTGTAGATCTTAGATCTACAACACGCTCTGCAGATCCCTGTGTAGATTGCTCTATGCAATCTGATCTTTGTTTCCCCCACGTATTCTGGGGGAGGTTTGCGAATTTCTCTCTTCTCTTCCGAATTTTAATTCATGGCACCCACTGTATTTGCTAAGAAAGATTTCTCTAGGATCTTTAGTGATGTTAATTGATATGGCCATGTATTCCTTGATAGGATTAGAGAATGGAATTGGTATACCTTGGTGTATGATAATTCTGAATATGAAGCCTACCATTATCCAGAGCTTGTTAAGCTAGTTTATGCTAATCTTGACCAAGTCACAATTGATCTAGACACCCATCAATTCTGACTGGGGATATTATTGTCTCCATTGACATGTTAGAGGACTACACGCAGGTCCCCAGCAACCCACACCATAGCGACCTCCTTCCTTTGATTTACTACATGACCATTATGAGGGCTCGCTGCACTGAACAAGATAGGGGGCTCAAAGCCAGTACCACTTTTAGGAATGTACATTGCGTTGGACGCGGGATCCAACGCAACGTTCTTGGCCTTGACCACACCACTTCTTTCAATAGGCCAGTGCTGTAGATTATCCACGATCTAATGACCAGGCACCACACAATTTGTTTACACACTATCATCTTTACTATCTCATCACAAACTCCACACGCACACGAGGTGCCAAATATTCACATCATGTATTGGTGACTCGTCTGTATAAGAGTTTCTTACCAGACAATGTCTTTAATTTTTATGATATTTGTTGCACCAGGACGGGCAATGAGTGCATATAATAGTTGTCTACATGCCGCTTGGACCCATAGTGTCCAACCTGAAGATGCCCACGTAGAGTCCTCTTCTGAGAAACTCTTGGAGGAGGATGATGATCCTACCTTTTGGCAGCAGCCCCTACTCACTGATTCTAGAGCTTTCATGTTTACCATATGGAGAGGCATGAAGAAAATTTTTAAGGGACAAATTAGGCTGAGAAAACAGATGGAGGAGCAGACCACTCGTCTGGACCGTATAGAGGAAGGTTTGCAGAGGTCGCAGTCGGCCGGTCCAAGCATCACAGCTGGTCCGAGCCGTAGGAGAAGGTGATATCTTTCTTTACCTATTTCATGCATATATTTTATTTGCATACATTGGGGACAATGCATGAGATAGGTATGGAGGGTGGATACTAACTTAGACTTTGATTTTTTAGGATTTTCTTAGATTTTGATTTTCTTATATACAAAAAAAGACAAAATATATATATAAAAAAATTCTGTGATCCATTTTTAAAAGAATTGATTTGATCTTAGGAATTAGGGGAACTCTAAACTAGGATTTCTTGATATAAGTTAAAATAAGAAGAATTGTTGGATATTTAGGTTAAGAAAGAAAAAAATAGAAAGATAATTAGATTTTGAATTTTTCCTAAGCATTATATACATTTACATGTTGAGGGATTAATCAAAGAGTTAGTACCTTTATTTATATATATAAAATAAAAATATATAAAGAAAAAATAAATATATATGTGTTAGAAATTAATAAAAACTTAATCACCAATTAAGCTAGTTAGTTGTGCCTTAAGAAGCATAACCAGTCACGCCTAAAGGTGATCGAGTCCTTAGCATTCGTGGCCTAGTTTACTCGAGTCCTTGAACCTTAGGGATGTATCCTCATCTGATACCCTTAGACCATCTAGTCTGGGAGTCATCGGTAAAAGGCTCGCTACATGGGTAAATTAGCAAGCCTAATGAAGCTAAAAAAACAAATAAGTGTAAATATATATAATAAAAAAATGATAATAAAATATGAATAAATGTACCATAGTCTAAAATAATTCCTCATGCATGTAAATGTATATATATTAGGCTTGATACAATATCTGGTACTCTCTCTATTTTTGAAACTTAACCTAAGTTGAAGAAAAAACTTCAAATGGAGACTTATAATAAGAAGGAAAAGTTTGGGGTAACCTAAAACTGAAAGATCACCTAAATTCTTACAAAAATGGATCACAAACTTTCTTTCTTTCTTCTTTTTAAAAAAAATCACTAACTTTTTTTTCTTTTGGATTTTGAGGGTGCAATCCACTGAAAACCCTCAGGAGACAACACTCCTCCTCTAGGGTAACCTAGAGATTTAACGGCTTTTTGCACATACTCAGTGCAATCGTGTCACCTACTAAAGTGGTGTAATAATATAGTTAGGATTTTTTTCTTTTCTTTTCCTATTTTGCTCGAGGACGAGCAAAAGTTAGGTAAGAGGGTGTGATTAGTATTTCATTTTGCATCATTTTATATCACATTGCCATGCATTTTATTAATAAAAATATGCTTTTTAATGGTTACCTCTCTTATCTTTCAAGTCCACTCTTTAATGGAGAAGAAGGCCCAAATCCAAGATTATTCAAGGACTTAAAGGAGTTTAAAAGAGCCTAAATTAAAGAAGTCCAAACCTATAACGAACCAGGGAATATTCCCATGGTTCTAAAAGCTCCAGCTGAGCACCTGGGCAGTAATAGAATGTCAGAGCGATAGCTGGCGCAGCGGCCTAGATTCTGTCACGGAAACGCGGCTCTGGCCGCGTTTCCGCGACAAATCTATGGCCGTTGATGGGGCGATTAATCCTACGGCTATGATAGCGATTAGCTTCTAAGGCCAATATAAAGACCCCCAAGGCCTCTGCAGAGAGAGAGGAAGGATAGCCGTCATTTAGGAGAGAGTTTTAGGATTTTTTTAGTTTTCTCTTTAGTTCTCTTGTGTATTTTTCATTTCTCTTTTTAGATCTAGAAAAGAGAGAGTGTGTGAGAGTGAGGTCTCTGTAATTGAAGAGTGACATTCAAATACAAAGCTTACATTTTCCTTCCTCTAATTTTTTTACATTTTTAATTTCTTGCCATTTACTTTCAAGCTCTTTATTTCCTTACACTTTATTTTACTATGTCTTCTTCCTTTCTTTTCTTTTCCACGGATAACTAATTTTCTAACATGACTAACTAACCTCTAACACTACTAACTACTAACTCTTGGGTGATGCTAACTCATATGACTCACTGGATACTTATATTTCTAGTCTTGTATCTAACAAGTATCTTCTAAATAAAGATGTGTATTATTTCTAATCTTAGTGAAGGCTTTGTTATCCCCTCTATATGATTCATGTGTGCCTTATTTAGAGCCTTATTTCTTTAACAAGAGCCCTAATGGAACATGATGATTTGATCACTTTAGTATGCAAACACTTATTGTACTAGCTTCTTATTTCATGCTAGCTAACTATGACTTTGATGATCTAATGAATCTTATATTCTTTTTAAGCATATCTAAATTGTGAATTCCTTAGTTTCATTCCTGTGTACCTATTGATAGCCGATGATCTAAGGAGGTCACCTAACCAATCTAAGATGAGAACATCTCTACAATTTGGGAAACTTATTGACTTGACAAAGCAAGACGGACAATTGCCAATGAATCTACATAAGGCACAAGTCACCCAAAGAGCTTAATAAGTTAGTGGTGTAGAGTGTTAGTTAGTCATGATTTTTTTTTCATTAAACTAAAACTCTTTTCTAAAACTTTCTTTTTCTTATAAGGTCCATTCTTCTCTTTTTCCAAATTCATCGTTTTCATTCTATTTTCCTCGCTTCCATTTTTCTTTTCTAAACACCACAAGATTCATCATTTTCTTTTTACTTTGTTTTCTTTTCAAATTCTTGAACAAAGAAGAACCTTCATTTTCTTCCCAAAAACTAAAACATAAAGAACTGTAAATCTTCCATCGCAAGCCCTCCCTGCAGATACGACCCGTTATAGCTTTTGCTACAAATGGTAGTTTGAAGGAGAAAAGTAAGTTTACATACATATTCAGAGTTTGAACATTGACACAAGGACTTAAACGGTTTACTCTGAACTCTATCTCCATCCATCTTTTCTCCTTCGAACACTTCACAAGGTAAAACTTGAACATCAACCCATCAAGATCCATTAGAAGACAAAGCATGAGATGAGAAAGCGCACAAATTGTATTAGCCAAAGGTGAGTGGTTGAAATCAAACTTACATCACAAGCAAGCTAATGCAAACATTAAATCATCAAAACTGGTTAAAGGCAAGCATAAAATAAGAGAGTTAGTTGCAAATTAGTAGGTTAGAGGTTAGAACCCATCATCATGAGCCATCAATGACTCTTGCAAAAGCAAACCCTCGTATGATGCTATGAGATTCATATGGATTATCAATCAAGAGTTAGATAATTAGTAGATTAGTAGTGAGATCACTATGAGAGAAAATTTAGCTAAGCATCATGTAGAAGATAGATAAGAAATAATAGAGGGAAAGAGGAAGTTTTCATAAATTGTCACTCTCTGTTACATCAACACTCTCTTTCTCTCCTGAATTAATCTCAGCCCTACTACATGATCTAAAAAGAAAAGAAAAATACAAGAAAAGAAGAAGAAAATCCTACACTACATTATGAAGAAGAAACCTAGCTTTTGGCCTCCTCTCTCCTTAAATTTTGGCCATCAAATGCAGTATTTATAAGCATGGGGACCTGGGAAATCTCTGAAAGAAGCCACGCGTCGAAGATCAGGGCCTCTGGCCCTGGTCTTGCTACGGAAATACAGTAATAGCCGCATTTTCGCTGCTCTGGCCCTGATCTTTTTCCAGCTGTCTCGTCTTGGTTCTAGGAGCTTCTGTATATTCTGATTTTGCATGATTTGGACTCGTATTTCTCCATATTCATCTTCAATTTTAGGATCAAATATATCTTCTAAAAGCTCTTTGCCTTGGTCTCCAAGAAATCTGGATTAATTACCTAAAATGAGTTTAATTAAGATCTTATTGCAACCTGATCTCTATACACTTGTAATCTGCATAATAAACCAAAACACATTAAGCAGTATTTTATTAAAATCGGGCAGAGAAATGTGATATAACAATGCAAAATTTTAAATTAATCACCAATCCCTAAAACCCTCCTCAAAAAGCCTCTTCTGAGGATAGATGGCCCCGAAGAAGAAGATATTCGTTCACAACGTTGTTACCACCATGAGCAGAGCCGTCGGCACTGCTGGGGGCACGATTTCCCGGCTGATCGATGATTGACTGCATAAATCCAAGGATAACGGTCCTCATCGCCTTAAGGACCAGCTGCTAGTGTCCAGTTCTCGCAACAATGTGAGGACAAACTCCTACCTTCAATTCTCTATAAAAGAGGTAGTACAAAGCCAATAAAGTTTACAAGCTCTTGACAACCACAAAGGTCTTAAACCTTTTTTTACAATTTCTTATAGTTTTGAGTGGAGAAATGGAGCTCAAGAAGTTTGTGAGAGAAAAATTCAGTTGAAAAATGAACTTTATAACTTAAGACTTGCAGAGAATGATTTGAAATTTAGAGCTCTTGAAGTTTGAAACTAGAACGCAAAAACTTGATTTTCTTTAAAACTATTGAATTAAAAAACTTGTATAAAAAATTGTTAACTTTAGTGAAAAACTTCTCCCATAATGACCCTATATATAGGCAGTAAGTAAACAATATTAGAGAGTTAAATCTGTCAATAAATCACTGATAAAGTTCTAATAAAGTGAAATATACTCGTTTGGAGATAAGTCAAAATAGTTAAAAAGAAGAAAATCTCGTTTTAATTCAAATATGGCTTAAATGGTCACTAGGCCTGTTGACAGTGTAATAGGACTGTCAATAGTCCAGTATGCACGACTAAATTTTAGCTGTTGCAGAGCAAGCCTATCGACAGTCCAAAATCACGGTCGACAGTGCAGCTGATACTCAACATATTAGTTGTCCACAGTCCTCATGGACTATCTATAGAGAGCCAAACAAAATGAAAACCTGAGTTACTGTAAAGGGCTGTCGACAGTTCTCTGAAAAGAGTTTGTCGACTATCCCCTATCGACAGTCCTCTTGGATTGTCGACAGTCCTAAATAAAACTGTCGAAAGTCAGGAAAAAATCAAGTCAGTTTTGAAATATTTTTAAGCAAGTTTTGTATAGAAAACTTGTGCAAGTGTGTGTGATTCTTGAGCATTAATTCAACATTAAAGCTTAAATAATTTAAGATCTTACATAGGGTTGCACTCTCTTCAAGTCCTCATCAAGAAGGCTTCTTCAAAATTCACGCTTTTGATCGTCCGAGCTTGAAACCCTTCTTTGAATCAACTTGATTACTTCAAAACCTTCCTTTAAACGAAGAATGAAACAATTTCCAATCTCTTGAACCCTGTAAGTTTATAAATACTAGAACTTCATTAGTACCAAATAACTTTATGTAGTTTGTAATCATCAAAACAAAACAGGGGAGTGTATCCTTGGGCCAACAATCTCCCCCGTTTTGGTGATGACAAAACACATAAGTTATTTAAAAAAACTAAAAAGAAGAGATTAGAAAGCTTCCTCTGAATTTATGCTTATCTATCAAGTTCAATCATACATAGCTAAAAGATATAGCAATAGCAAATAAGTCATATGCATATATTTATGAATTTTGCAATATAGAACATTTATGCATAAACGTGCCAACCTCCTTCCATGCCTCCAACCACAAAAAATAAGTATACAATAAAGAATATGATACTAATAAATAAACATTAGAAACATTGCATAAAAATATGAGAATGGATAGTGGTAATTACATGAACATCAATCTTAAACAAATAACTCAAAATACTAAATAACTCTCAAAATGCTAAACGACTCAAAATACTTCTCCCTCTTCTTGTCATACATCAAAAAAGGATACCAATTATAAAAATTCATATACCAAAGTTTAACAAATGAAAGTAGCATATATTTAAGTTTACATGATACCAACTAAAGAAACTCAACTCATTTTAGAATTTTCATAAAGAGTGATGTAAAACCCATAAAACCAGAAAAACTCATAAACTCAACATATCATGCATCTATCATACAAATATTTAATTCACCACAAATAAAAGAAAATCTATTAAATTCAAGAGGTTTAGTGAAAATATCGGCCAATTAGAAATCAGTAGAAACATAATCAATTTCAATATCTCTTTTCTCATAATGATTTGTAAGAAAGTGGTATCGAAACTCTATGTGCTTGATCTTACTATGTTGATTTGTATTTTTGATCATATGAATAGTGCTAGTATTATCATAAAATATTTTAATATGGTTATAATGCAAATCATAATCAAGGAGAGCATGTTTCATCCAAAGGACTTGTGCACAATAAGTCCCGGACGCAACACACTCCACCTCGGCGGTTGAGAGGGTTATAAAATTTTATTTCTTGGAAGATCATGAAACAAGACAATTTTATAGAAATTGACAAATTTCACTAGTGCTCTTTATATCACTCTACAGGCGGCATAGTCGGCATTTGAAAAATTCATCATTGAGAATTGTCCGGTTTTACGATACCAAAAGTCCATTTCAATAGTGCCCTTAAGATATCTAATAATGTATTTTACCGCAATCAAATGAGACTCTTTAGGATAAGATTGAAATCTAGCACATAATTAAATACTAAACATAATGTCTGTCTTACTAGCCGTCGAGAAAAGAAAACTACCAATCATACTATGATAGAGTTTGATGTGAGCATTTTTACCTTGTTCATCCTTGTCAAGCTTAGTTGTGGTAGCCATGGGAGTCTTGCTAATTTTCGCATCTGCAACTCCAAATTTCTTGATAAGCTCTCTTGTATACTTAGCTTGATTGATGAAGATCCCATCACTTTTTTTGCTTGATTTGGAGTCTAAGAAAGTAGTTGAGCTCTCTCATTGTACTGATTTCGAGCTCTTTCTTCATGCATGATTCAAAAACCTTACAAAGTTTTTCGTTAGTAGATTTGAAAATAATATCACCAGCATATATTTGCACGATCAAGATATTTTTTCTATATGCTTTGTAAATAATGTGGTGTCTATCTTACCTTTCACAAAACCATTGGAAACAATAAAGCTACTTAATCTTTCATTCAAAGCATCTGGAGCTTATTTCAAACCATATAAAGACTTTTCAAGTTTAAAAATAAAATCCAAATATGTAGAATCAACAAACCCTGGGGGTTGTTCAACATACACCTCCTCTTTAATAAAAGCATTTAAAAATGAGTTTTTAACATCCATTTGGGAAAGTTCAAAATTCTTGAAAGAAGCAAAGGCAAGTATCAACCGTATAGCTTCAAGCCGTGCTACGGGTGCAAATGTTGCCTCAGAATTGATGCCTTTGATTTGAGTATAATCTTGAGCCACTAACCTAATTTTATTCCTAATAATATTTTCTGACTCATCTAACTTATTTCTAAAGATCCATTTAGTATTAATAATTGGTCTATCTTGGGGCCTAATAACAAGTGTCAAACTTGGTTGTGCTCAAATTGATTGAGCTCTTCTTACATTGTAAGCAACCAATATGAGTCGCTCTAGGCTTCGAGGATGTTCTTGGGCTCAATATAAGAAATGAATGCAAAATGATCACAAATATCATAGAGTTTAGAGCGAGTAGTTACCCCTTTGGATAGATCACCTATGATGAGGTCCTTGGGATAACTTGTAGCATATCTTCAATCCTTTGAAAGTGATTGAGTTGGCTCCACGTCAACAACTTGGACTTCACCATTTCTATCATCTTTTTGCTTGGCTTCCTCTTCTGAAGCTGGCAGGTCCTTCAATGAAATCTTTTTAATATCTTCACCTAATGAATCAATCTCTACAATATTCTTCACAAGAGCATTAGATTCCTTAAATATAATATGAATAGATTCTTCAATAGTCAAGTTTGATCTATTGAAGACTCATATGCCTTACTAGTATTTGAATACCCAATGAATATAGCTTCGTATGACTTGGCATCAAATTTACCTAAATTAACCTTAATGTTCAAAACAAAAAATTTACAATCAAAAACTCTAAAATATGGAACATTTGGTTTTCTCAAGTGATAAATCTCAAAAGGGGTTTTTGAAGTATTTTTGCAAAAATAAACTTTATTTGATATGAAACATAATATGTTTACGACCTCGGCCCATAGATTTTGAGGGAGTTCGTATTCACTAAACATTGTCCTAGCCATCTCTTGGAGAGTGTGATTCTTTCTTTCGACTACTCCATTTTGCTATGGAGTTCTAAGACAAGACAATTCATGTTTAATTACATGTTCTTCACAATAAATGATAAAGGAATGGTTGATGAACTCATCACTCCTATCACTCTTCATGCGTAAAATTGAAATTTTTTTCTTTTTCAACTCTTTTTCTAAAAACATTAAAACGCGAAAAAGCTTTATCCTTATGTTCTAAAAAGCAAACCCATTTAAATCTCAAAATGTCATCGACTAAAACAAAAACAAAATAGTTTTTACTAAGACTTTTGATTTTAGTTGGACCAAACAAATCAATATGTATCAACTCTAGAGGTCTTGATGTCATGATATCCTTAATTGACTTGAAAGAGGACTTAGTTTATTTTTCAAGTTGGCACGCATCACAAATGCGATCGTTTTCAAACTTTAAGTAAGAAATACCCTTCACTGAATCCTTAGAGTTAATTCGGGATAGATGGTTAAATGAAACATGATCTAATCTCCTATGCCATAATCAAGAATTTTCATTAAAAGCATTCAAACAAGTTGCACTGTATTGTAAATTCTACATGTCAATCATGTAAACATTATTTTCATGAAAATCGGAAAGAACACAAGAATTTATTTTCTTATTTAAAACATCACAAATAGAGTCATCAAAAAATATTTTTTAAGCTTTTGTCACATAATTGACTAATACTTAATAGATTACGTTTGAGTCCATCTATCAAAACAACATCTTCAATTAAAGGAGATGAGCCAATCTTGATATTACCAATACCAACAATTTTACCCTTGGAGTCATCTCCAAAGGTGACGGTGCAATCTTCATGGTACCTTAATAAGGTTGTAAAGTTGTTGATATTCCAAGTCATGTGCCTTGAGCAACCAATATCAAGGTACCATCGCTCCCTACGTCTTTAGCTTTGGCGCGTACCTACATCAATTAATAAAGGGGTTGACTTTGGTATCCAAATTTTTGGGTCCTAAAGTGTTAGTCTTTCAAACTCAAATATGATTATTGAGTGCATTCAATTTATCATAATAAAATTGGCCAAATGACCTTTGCAACCACATTACATGCTTGTATACACCTTGGCATATAAAAATGCATGATGTGTGGGAGCATGATGAACATGTGTAGCATGGGTGTGTGGGGCATAGTGTGCATGATGTGCATGTGGTTGTGGTGGTATGTAAGCATGACGGTATATGTGTGAAACATGAGGTTTTCTTAGAGTGTCTCTTTGAAAACATAGCCTCTAATTTAGCCTTATCAAATTCACATTTTTTTTAAAACATTGTTCAAAATATTAATTTTATTTTTCAAAGTAGAAATCTTATTTTCATCAATAATTGGTGATTTAGGTTTGCAAGAAATTTTGTGTGTATCAAAATCATTTTGTGTCGTTTGAAGAGTAGATGATAAAATCTCTTTTTCTTTAGAAATACAATTAGTTGATTTTGAATTTGTTTATCTTTATTTTATTTTTAAATACTTCTCTTTGAGCAAATCATATTTGTTGGAAAGTTCTTCAAAAGTTAACCCAATTCATCCATGGATAATTCGCATTCATCAATAGAAGGTTCGGATGTTACCTTGGGCATGTTCTCATTTGCCACGAAACACACATGTGCCATGTCTACCTCTTCTTCGGATTCGCTCTTTGAATTTTATGTTGCCTTCAAGGCTTTCTTCTTGTATGACTTCTTGGAGATTGACGGTTTGCTCTTTGTATCGGGCAATCGGCAATGACATGTCCGGGCCTCTGGCAATCGTATCAAGCTATCTTTTTCTCTTCCTTTTATTGCCATTTTCTTCTATTTCCAAACTTGGCCTTGTTGTACATCTTCCTCACGTTCTTCATAAGGAGGGACAAATTTTCATCATCATCAAAGTCATCTTTTCTTTGTCGGACATGGAGGGAGAAGATTTGAAGGCAAGAGTATTCTTCTTTTTGGGTGCCTTCTCCTCTCTAGCCTTTCGTTTCATCTCATGAGTTTTTAAGTTCCCAATGAGACCAATAAGCTCTATCCCTTCCTTATCATTGAGTTCCTTCAATGTAGTAGATTTGACCTCCCAAGATGGTGGAAGAGCATGTATGACCTTCTTCTCCTTTTAGTCATTATCAATTTCATCACCTAAAGAAGTAAGACCATTGATGATTAATAAACTTGATAATTATGTCATCAATGGATTCATTCTCACTCATAGAAAAAAAATTCGTATTGAAAACACAAGAGATCAATCTTAACTCTCTTGACTTGTGATGTCCCCTTATACGTGACAATCAAATGTGACCAATTCTCGTAGGCGGATTTACAATGAATTACCCTAGCAATATCATCATCATTCAAGGCACGAAGCAATGCATAGTGAGCTTTTGCATTGGCATCAAATCTTTTTGTGGCAATTTCGGACCAAGTGTCCTCATCACCATCGGGTACACTAAATAATTTTATCACCGTCTTTGCAACCTGGCTTTCTAAGAATTGCAAGAATATAGTCATCTTAACTTTTCATATGAGAAAGTTAAGGCTATCAAACTTAGGTGGAGTCTTAATCTCTTCGGGAAATGATTAGCTATCTAAGACAGTTAAATCAAAAAATAAAGTCCAAGGCTCTGATACTAATTGAAAGTATACCTAGAGAGGGGTGAATAGGTGTAATGCTAATCAAGTGCGAAAATGTAATAATTAAAATAAATGGTTCAAATGATCAACTTAAAACAAGAAGTGAAGTCGAATTCCTAATTAAGGGTTCTAAAACTTCTCCTCTATATTCTTCTAGATAAAAGTTGAGGTTCTCAATTGCCTTCATGATTGAAAAAAGAAACCAACAAGTATAAATGTTGTAAGATGTGAATAGAAATTGCAATGAAAGTTAAAAAACATAAGTGCAAGCAATGGAGATAAGTAAATTACAAGTGCAAGCAATAGAGATAGAGTTAGAGCAAGAGAGAAAGCAAACGTAAACATAAGTGATTTGGTTTGAGGTTCAAGAACTAAGCTTTATGTCCCCACCGTTACCGCGTTATCCACAAAGGATCTTCCATAAGAAACTTCCACAAAGGAACTACAAGGTCTATGTAAGACCCAGAGAACACAACTCCAACCTTCAATCCTCTACACAAGACGTAGCACAAAACCAATGAAATTTACAAGCTCTTGGCAGGCACAAAGATCACAAACTCTCTCTTTACAACTTTCTAAAGTTTTGAGTGGAGAAATGAAACTCAAGAAGTTTGTGAGAGAAAAATTCAATTGAAAAATGAACTTGAGAGCTTAAAACTTGCAGAGAAGGATTTAAAATTTAGAGATCCTAAAACTAGTAAGTAAAAACTTGCTTTTTCTTTAAAACTATTGAGCTTAAAAACTTGAGTGAAGAACTTCTCCTACAATGGGCCCTATATAAAGGCAGCAAGTAAACAATATTAGAGAGCTAAATTAGACAATAAAACACTGATAAAGTCCTGATAAAGTCCTAATAAATTGAAATATACCCGTTTGGGGAAAAAACAAAATAGTTAGAAAGAAGAAAATATCGTTTTAATTCAAATATGATTCAAAAGGTCGCTGGGCCTGTCGACAGTCCAATGGGACTGTCAATAGTCTAGTATGCAACGGCTAAAAGTTTAGCCGTTGAAGAGCAAGCCTGTCAACAGTCCAATGGGACTGTCGACAGTGCAACTGATACTCAATGTATTAGCTGTCGGCAGTCCTCTTGGACTGTCGATAGAGAGCCAAACAAAACGAAAATCTGAGTTACTGTAAAAGGTTGTCGACAGTTCTCTGAAAAGAGTCTGTCGACAGTCCTCTTGGACTGTCAAGAATCCTAAATAAAACTGTCGAAATTCATGGAAAATTCAAGGTAGTTTTGAAATATTTTTGAAGGAAGTTTTGCATAGAAAACTTGTGTAACTGTGTGTGATTCTTGAGCATCATTCAGCACTAAAAGTTAAACATTCTAAGATCTTACATAGAGTTACACTCTCTTCAAGTCTTCATCAAGAAGGCTTCTTCAAAACTAAGCTTTTGATCGTCCAAGTTTGAATTACTTCTTTGAATCAACTTGATTTCTTCAAAACCTTCTTTTAATGGAATAACGGAACAACTTCCAATCTCATAAACCTGTAAGCTTATAAACACTAAAACTTGATTAGTACCAAATAACTGCATGTGATTTTTAATCATCAAAACAAAACCGCGGAGTGTACCCTTGGCCCAACAAGTATTTGATTATCCAATACAAGGTGATCGGCTGACCACACAACTCAAAACATATGGGGCGTATTTTCTTCCAATTCCAATTTCATGTATTCCATGCCAAATTATGAATAAAATATTGTTTTATGCTCTTAAATATCGCATTCCATCCTACCATTGCAGTACATCCAACCAATGTGATACATCCAACCATTGCAGTACATCCAACCAATGCGATACATCCAACCATCACTGTACATCCAACCAATGTGATACATCCAACCAATGCAGTACATCCAATCATCCCAGTACATCCAACCAATACAGTGCATCCAACAGGTGCCAATCATCCAATCCACACACCCCGATGATGGGATTCCCCTCACTCGAAGACAGCCAAAAAAATATCCATTGATGGGATTTTCCCCGTTCGGAGTCAGTTCTCCCTTCATGGGAATCCCCCCACTCAGAGGACTGTGTTTGTACACACCACGATGGGATTCTCTACTCGTTACTGTCAATGTAGACATGCCAACAAGCACTCTCAGCTATCCTATGGGAGTCAAAACCCTCTGATGTGAGCTTTCTCCTACTCGGAGTCCCCCTACTCTGCTGCAGGAATTTCCCCACTCAGAGGCCCCGTTTGATATTTCGCTGGTGGGATTTTCCTCACATGGAGCACAAACACTAGCCTATGGGCTCCCCTTATCTGAACCTATGGGCAGATGAACCCGCGGTAGTTTTCTCTGTCAGGATACTTCCGTCCATATTCCAATGCGACAAATACCACCCTGTCAAGAGCTGCCATCCATATTTCAATGGTGAGATTTTTCTTGCTCGGGAGACGGCTCCGCAGTAGGATTTCCCCCATATAGAGGACAACTTCATGTTGGGTACTCCCACTTGGAGGTACCGGATCAACACTCCAATTTGTTTGGGGCCACAGATCGGAGTAGACGCATCTAAATTTTGTTGGGTGGCATCCCCACTTTAGACCCCTTCTGCAGGTCTTCTGGGATCATGGCTACTTATGATATATGGTGTATATATATAAGAGGGTTTTCTTATTTGGATTTTCTCATGAATGTACTAGTCCCAGCTACTATGGGACGAGCGCTCTCTGGATAAAAGAAGCATCAGGTAACATTTGATTCAACTTTGTGTGCACTTTAAATTCAAATGCTCATTTAGGACAACTCAGACTGTACATACGCAATCAATGGCTTCATGGGGCACAAGGTATATTTATGAGGGTTTTCTTTTTTGAATTGTCCCTCGACGTACTAGTCCTATAAGGGCAGAAGCTGTGTAAATAGAATTTGATTTACCCCCATATTATTGATGCATCTAACACTGTGTTTGAGAATGTCATATTGAATGCTTGTAAGTACATCTTACTACCACTACCGGTCTTTATACTGTACGTCCCAGGATGGGATTTTCCCCACTCAGAGGTCGCGATAAAAGTTCGCCCACACACTTCTATGTTACTCCGGTGTGGATTTCCCCATTCAGAGTATGGCCTCTGCTACACGGATTTTCCCTCCTAGAGTCCGGCTTTGCGGTTTCATTGATGGGATTTCTCCCACTCGGAGGCACATGCCACCCCGAGTCAATAGCAGGGATTTCTCCTCTCGCAGACCCAACAATGTAGCTAGGACCTTCCCCGCACGGAGGAAAAGTTTACGGGTGTCACAGATGGGATCCCCCCATTCGGGAACCATGTCGCACACCTATCAGTTTGTTCACAAGAAAATCAGCCAGACTACTCCCAAGACTACAAAAAACTTCCTGTCTTCCTAAGAGTATGCCATTCCAAAACAAATCAACAATCAAACATAGGCAAGATTAATACAATTGCTTTCATTTCCAAACATGCACAAGAGTTCATTCAAAATGTTTACATTATAATTCGTTCCAATTTATTTGATTATATCTAACAAGTGATATCAAGTTACATCATATTTTTGCGTAAGTACAAAAGTACAGATAAGCTTTCCGCCGTGACCATCCGCATCCGAAAGGTTTCCTTGGAGGACACCTCTCCAAAGCAAACGTCCACTGCAGCATCCATAAGGTAACTCTACCTACCTTCTATCAATCTTCCTTAGAATGATACTGAGAACTCCCAGGAAGACATTCGAGCCACAGGCTACCCTTAGGACCCCAGACAGAAGTTCGCAAGGCGGCGGTGATATCACCAACCAAACCTTTGTCCCAAGGATGAATTTGGAGTTTCGAAAGAGAAAGTGCTCCCCTGGTGATGATCTGAGCAATATACCCGCAACCCCCACCCAGCCTCCAACCGGAGTGAAGAGGGCCAAACATATAAGACGGTGATCAAACCGGAGTCATCACCGCTATCTCCTGGTACCGTCCCCACTCCAACATCAGACATGCCATATGGAAAGAAGGATGTCGAGCCCCAAAAAGAGAGCTGGCTTGATCTGATCAAAAATCAGACAAACAAACCAGGCTGAAGCAAGATCTATCCTTCTTGACAACGGGGCCTCATCACAAAGACTAATGTTCTGTGATGATCCCATCACAAAAGACTAATGTTCTGAGATGATCGGACTCCCAAGCACCAACAAATTGCAAGTGTATTTAAGATTGTTCTCTTAGGATAATCTAAAACAATATGTATGTTCTTCATTTTCATAGGCTTTGGATCAATCTGGACTTTTACATAGTGTACTATAATGGAGGGTGACAATCAGGGTCCTCTCCCTCTCTATAATTTTTCAAGAATAGAGATCATAGAGTAGCCTAGCCTTGTAATTTTTGTAACATTGTTTCAGTTATTAATGAAATTACTTTTATTTCTTATACAAACACATATTATAGTTTCTGTAAATAGCTGTTATAAAGAAAAATATTAAATTATTACTTAATATTCCTACCTTCATTAATTGATTTTGTCTAACAAGTCATTGTCACCAATTAAAAAAATGACTAACAAGTCAGTCAGTCCATTTCTAATGAATATTGAATATCCTTAATTATAAACATGCATTAATCTTACATTTTCCACATGCCACACACTTGAATTTTCCAACACATATTAATTAAATGCAAACTCTCTATCTAGCTACAATTAGTGTATCCTTTTAATTAGTTATTTGTTCACACATGCATGTGTGCCTAAAAAGGGGAAACCCCACTTCTCCATCTCGTATGCTAATGTGACATTAATATACAATTGACTCGGTCTTTTTATAATAAACAAATAACTCGGTCTTTTCATAAACAATTTACTCGATTTTTTTATAATAAATAGCTGACTTGGGCCTTTTAATAAATAACTGACTCGGTCTTTTAATAATTTGTGACTCGTAAGTCAAGCTTTTTGTACGATCATGCAAAAAAAAAAGTTACGATTGCACTTGTTTCTTGAATCAACATACTGGTTGGTAAAGAAAACCATTTTATAAAAGACTATATGTTGGTGAGTGCATCACACCAAATTAAAAATACTTATGTAAATCCAAGCATAATGCGCACCTATCTGCCATAGAAACCATGCTAGCAAACAACATAATAACATAAACAAATCTCTCAATCTCAGATAATCAAATAATATTAAATCAAATGACTCACAAAAAAGTGTGGATTTTGTTTGTTTTTTTTGCAAAATTAATCATCCTCTCACTTATTATTACTTAGGCTCAGATCTGGAGCTGAAATTTTGCCACATTAGTGACATACGAGGTAATGCCTCCAAAGTCAATTGTTTTTCTTTTTCTTATATATATATATATATATATATATATATATATATATATTTGAATGGGTGTTTATACGTGCATATATATAAATTTATGTATATAAATATATATATGTATATATGTGTGTATTACTAGTTTATGTAATTAGCTCTTATCAACAAAAAAAATTTACATTATTACTTAATATCCCTACCTTCATTAATTTGATTTTGTCCAACAAGTCATTGTCACCAATTAAAAAATGACTAATAAGTCAATCAGTCTATTTTTAATTAATATTCAATATCCTTAATTACAAATTGGCATTAGTTATAGATTTTCCACCTGCCACACTTGACTTTTCCAACACATATTAATTGAATGCAAATTCTCTATCTAGTTAGGATTAGTGTAGTCATTTAGTTAGTTATTTGTTCATACAGCTATGTGCCTGGAAAAAGGAAACCCCACCTCTCCATCTCGTATGCTAATGTGACACTAATAAAAAAAACTAACTCGGTCTTTTTATAATAAACAACTAACTTGGTCAATATGCAACTGACTCGTTCTTTTTATAATATACAACTGACTTAGTCTTTTTAATAGCTAACTTACACGGTTTTTTTATAATAAAATTGACTCAGTCTTTTAATAACTAGATTTTTTTATAATAAACAATTGACTCGGTCTTTTAATAAACAATTGACTTGGTCTTTTTATAATTAGTGACTCTTAAGTCAAGCTTTTTTTGCACGATCATGCGCAAAAAAAGTGACGCTTGCATTTAATGTTTGTTGAATAAACATACAAATAGGCAAAGAAAATCATTTTATAAAAGACAAGATGGCGGTACGTGCACTGCACCAAATTAGAAATGTTGTTTATAAATCCAGGCATAATGCGCCCCTCTCTGTCATAGCAAACTAGCTAGCAAAGAGCATAATAACCCAAACAGATCTGTTCTCTCAGTCAAATCAAATCAAATCAGATGGGTCACCTTACTGTTCTCAAAGACAAAGAGCAACTCCTGGAGCTCGCATTGCTAATCAAGCGCCAAGAAGAGGAGGCCATACATGGAATCGAGTTCGGCTCAGAACACGAGCGTGTCAAGTACCTCCACGCCTGCAATTCCAACTATGAGTCCGTACAGAAACTTCTGGCAGCAGCCGAGGATGCAAAGGATGAGTCCCAGGACGACGAAGCCAAGGCTGCTATTGCCCATGACATCTACACTTACACCGTCAACAGCCTCAACATCGCGCTGCAGACCGTGGGGAACTATTACCTGCGGATGCACTATCTCGAGAAAATCAAGAGCCACGCAGATGAGCTTCTCGAAGCTGTGGGTAAGCTCGACCCAAAGGATGTGACCGAGGTTGAGGATCTCGCCAAGGAAGCTACACACTACAAGGATGCCGCCGATAAGTTTCTTGACAAGTACCAGAGCGGCGCGTCCAAAGAGTTTGCGGACAAGCTCAAGGGGGAAGGGACTACGTTCGAGGAACTAGTCGACAAGTAAGTAATGTTTGGGAATTTGCTCAACTAGATTTCTACTACATGTAGGGATATACTCTGATCAATGTCAAATATGCTATACATGCATCCAGGTACAAGAAGAAGCTCCATTTTCAGGGAGAGTTCGAGCATCTGAAAGACGAAGAAAAGATACTGGTAATGATTGACATACATATATATTTATGAATTAGTTTTTCTCAGAAAAGTACTGTTATAACATTAAACATGTAGGTGTACAATGAGATTATCGAGGAATCAGGGCGTGGACAACTTATCTCGGGATTGTTGGACAAAGTATGCGGAGTTGCTGGTACAGCCGTGCTCTTTTTCACTCTCGGCATCATGGTGTGGGACATATATTCATCGGCCCACCCCCTTGACACCGCGGCAAAGGATGCCGCCATGGCTGCAGCCAGCGTCGACCCTGCAGCCATAATGCAAGTTGTGGATGCTGTGGCTGCAACTTTGACAGAAGAGGCCGAGATATCGACTGTGTTCGTAGCGATGGCGGGAATGTTGAGTGGCATTGCTGAAGCAGCTATCATTGCCGCCGTCGCCGGCGCGGTGGTGTATTTCATATTTGCGTCTGGAGGCAAGAAGCCCACCCACCACATCGAGGACCAGGATTGCTATGTTTCCCAGATGCCTGATGGCCCCGGCCTCGCCCGTCAGATTGCTCATCACCACTAGTAATGAGCTCGGCCCAGTAATCAATCCTTCATGAGCAGAGCTTGTTCTCTTTGCGAGGCTGGGTGTTTGGTTTCATTAATAAAGAGTTCAACATATTTTGTGTGTATTGTATGTGTAATATCTGTACTTCGGATGACCTATCAAATAATAATAATAATAATAATAAATAAATATGTGGGCATTGGCAAGTGAGTGGGAATCACTGATGAAGGAGAAGGATGATGCTTTATTTGGTGGGAAAACTGTTTTAGGCCCTGGTCTGAACCTGTCATGTGAAATGTCCCTATTGTTTGCACACATTGGAAAAGCCATTGAGCAAGTTTTCACCCATTCCGTGTACCTATCGCCACCAAAAAACAATATGTATGCAATTATATTTCTGTAATGTTTGCATTACTCTTGATAGCAATTTTGAGTTGACAAGCCTAGAGGTCTGCGCAAGTGACGCGCATTTAATGCTCCTCACGCGCGCGTCGTTCGGCCCAGGTGTCCTTCTCAGTTAAGCTTGTATTTTGTCCACTCTTTCTTATTTTCTGTCCACCTAAAACTAAATCAGTATTATCCATATTTTACGAGATTTTGTGATGTGAAATACTATGTAATTGATGGGGAATATAGTGATGTGATATGGAACTTGACAGGAATGTTGATCCTAGCATATATAATCTGATGAATGACTATAGATTCTTTCCCTCTTTCTTATTTTTCTCATTTTTGTCTTTTTGTTCTCTCTTCTTCCTACATTCTCATAACCCTTTTATTTCAATGGTGTCCTTATCAGAAAATGAATCTCATTCAGCTTTTCTAAATGAAAATGATTTTATTTTGATGTGTGTTGTTAGCTCTCCTGATGGTGAAGAAATTTTTTAAGTTGCATTTCTGCCATGAAGATGGAAGTATCCAGCACGCTAAATCTTTTAGTGTGCCAGTTAATTCTTATTTACAAACTTGAGTAATAGCCCAACGTTATTGATTTAGGTAATTTCCTAAGAAATTAATCCACGCATCAAAATAACATAGTGAGTATAACTAAATAACGTAAAAGCTAACACAAACACAGGGAATTACGTGGAAACCCAAATGGGAGAAAACCACGGGGGGTAGAGGGACAGAGAGAAATTCCACTATGTCAATGGCGATTACAGGTGGGTTCTCTGGTGAGCTCGGGTTTCTGAATTCTGATCCTCTTTCATATTAAAGGGTTTTAATATATATACAAGTCATGCTTTTAAAAAGGCTAAGGAGTCCCGCTTTATTCAAACACTTAGCTCTCTTATCTCGGAGGCGGGTTAGTTGAACATCTGATTTGAATGAGGTGGATGAGAGTCCATCCTTATCTGATTCTCTGCATCTAACTGTCGATATGGTTGATCTGCACCCCAGCTATAACTGTCGAGTTCAAATAGAGATTTGGCTTATAAATAGAGATTCTCACAAATGATTTTATCTCTTCCTTCTATTTATATGAGCCATTTGGGATTTGAATCGAATGGGTACTCCTGGTCAGAGATTTTAAAAGTAGCCACGTGTCGCTCACCTGTATAGTGCTGGGTGAACATGTGGCGTGATCTCGAGAAGGTCAGAAACTAACCATCACAGATGTCCCCTCTTCTTCCTTCTCTTTGGAGGAGGTCAGGAACCCTCCCTCGAGAATTATAGGTCCCCAGGGACTCTGATAAAGAGAGAGAAGCAGATAGAGAAGGAAACTCTGGACCTGGACTCGTGTCTATTTGATGTCGCTTCATTTTTTTCTCATAGTGGCATACGTCTATAGGCTGAAATCACCTAGAGGTGATGAACAGGTGACTAGCTAATATAATGGTGAATTAATGTGAAATTAAAACTATTAATGCAAATTAAAAACTATTATGCACAACACACAAGGTATAACCTAAGAGTGTAGCCGAATTCCCCGTGAAGGGCTCTGGACTATCTCCTCAAGATTCCTCTAGATAAGAGTTGAGGTGCCGCTATGGCTCTCTTGATTGAATACAAGTGTGAGCAAACAACCCAAGCATATAATCAATAGAGCACAAATATATCAAGCATATAAAGATGAAAGCAATTTAAGCATGCAAGATATAAACACAAGGGAGAGATAGAGAGAGCAATCGCAAACACGGGAGATTTGTTTCGAGATTCGAGCACCCTTGCTCTACGTTCCCGCCTTCAACACTATGAAGGATTTTCACTATAAACTGATCCCACCGGATCACTCGGTGCCGCAACACCTACAAGGAGTTAACACTAGAACTCTTAGACTCACTAGTCCCTCTCTTGTTCTCGCAAGAACTATACACCGCAAGCACACTAGCTTGCCGAGGCTGCACCTCTACACTGAGCTCTCACTAGAACTCGAAACAACGCGAACCCGCAAGTCCGCCACCTCAAATGCAAAGTAGAACACTTTGCTGATCGAAACACTTTGATCACCTCATACACTCTCACAATAAAGATCCCTATAGGATGGATGTAACAATGGATAGCTCAAGTGTATGTGAGAAAAATTAGGACTGATTTGGTGATGAAAAACTCAAGAAATCACTTTTGAAAACTCTTGATAAACTCTCCTTTTGATATAGAAATTTTGGCTCTTAAACAAGTGGAGATAAACACTAAAAGATGTATCAAAAATTAGCTTGAAAACCCACTTCAAATCTTGTTAAAAACAGTCCAAAGGAAGCCTCTTTTATAGGCATCCAAAATCTGCCCGTTAGAGCCCAACTCAGCAGTTCAGACTGCTGACAGTTGACCGCATGGTCGACCGCCAACGGTCGGATTTTCGACCGTTGGGAAGGTCGGTCGACGACTGGTCGACCGCCAACTGGGCAATGGCCCAGCGGTCGACCGCCCAGTCGACCGGGCCATTTCTAGAGAGCAAAGGCTCTCTAGCGGTCGACCATGTGGTCGACCGGCCCAAGGCTATGCACATCGGTCGACCACCCGGTCGACCGACTGCCGGTCGACCGGCCGGTAGACCGGCAGAAGGCCAGTCCAGCACATTATAGAATTTAAAACTTATCATTTTACCTTCAATAAAATCCCATAAATTCTCTAAAAATCTTCAAAATAAGTTCAGTAATATGCTTTGATATACAAACATATTTGAGTAAAAATCAAAATATATTATAAACATTTTGAACCATTTTTGTGTTATGAAAATTTTGGCTTTAAACAAAATCCGTATTTTTTCAAATCGATTTTTTCAAAACTTCTTCAAATACAAAAACAAGATATTTTAAATACTTTTAAAGCTTAGTGTGTATGGATATGATCCACTACACATATATGATGAAATATCTATGTTTTTGACATTAAGCTCTAAAATAGGTTTTGATAAAATACATGTATATTTCTAAGCTTAAAAACCAAACCTGTATTTTCCAAAACGAAAACTCTTTTATGAAAACACATATAAATCTTGTGTATGTATAAGTACTTGAGCAATCCACCAACTAATCTATCCTTTACATTTTATCTAAAAATAAAATCTTACTACAAACAAAACTAGACACAAGTCTTCTCTTGAAGGTCTTCTTCTTCTTGACTTGGTCTAAACCTTGATCCAATGAGCTAGACTTCTCTTGAGTACTTGATGTGATCATGATGCGCGAGCTCTTAAATCAATACGTCCTAGCTCCAAAGCTTGACTTTAAATCCTTTGTTGAAGCTAAACACCTACTAAGATCTTGATCCAATATCTGAGACTTAATTAAACACAAGATCATTAGTACTATAACTATATGAGTTAATCATCATCAAAACTAGAGCGATGGGTCTTTGGGCCAACAATCTCCCCTTTTTTTAATGATGACAAAACTCATGGAGTTATATATGCATGGATTAAAGTCAAGCTTCATAGAAGCTCCCCCTTAACTCATGCATAACAATAAATAAATATATATGATAATGAAGTGCATAAAACTAAACAAATAAATATACATAAACAAGATGAAAGAAAACATGCATAAACCAAAAGGTCTTTTTCCAAAACCATCTCCCCCTTTTGTATAAACTCTCAAAATCATTTTCCCCATTCTGTAAAACATAAGATGCATAAACTCAATATATGCAAAACTCAAATATGCATATATAAACTCAAAATCTTTCTCTACCTTTTTGTCAAATATCAACAAAGGGGTAAAATAAAATAAATCAAGAATAAGGATATATATGTGATATACAACATGAAGAGGAAAACGCGAAGTTAGCTTCCCTGCATACATGCATTACATGAAGAAGGGATGACAAACCCTAACTCACATAAGCATAATATACAATGCATAAGTGGAGATGTGAACCTCCCCCCTACACACATGTATCACATAAAGAAGAGATATCAAGCTCCTCAATACAAGATACACTCAACATGAATATATATATAAGAGATATTAAGCTCCCCTTGCATATAGGCAATACAAATAAAAACATTTTAATCATCACTATAAAGATAAAATTTGAATTTTCTTAAATCAAATTTTGAGATACCACTTGTAAGTCAACAAAATTTTTAAGATATCACAAGATATTGGATACCAAATGAAGTTGAAAATTTTGATACCAAATGAAATTGAAACATTTGTAAATTGTGATACCAAACAAAGTAAAATATTTTATATTTAGATACCAATTGAAATATATGATAAATTTTGATACCAAATAAAAAGTAAAACATTTTGATACCAATTGTAATCAAAACCCAATTGAAATTGAAATTAAAACATATTGATATCAATTGAAGTATATTATAAATTTTGATATCAAATAAATGGTACAATATGAAGTATATTTTGATACCAAATTGAATACCAATTGAAAATAATGCATAAGCTTATTAAAATACCAATTGAGATACCAATTGAAATTAAGATATAAGACAAGCTTAATATAAACATAATTTGTACTTTAAACAAGTAAGGTTATAATAAATCAAGCACAATCAAATTATATATATGTATGAAAATGAAAATACCAATAGAAGTTGATATTATTTGAAATTTTGAAGCATACATATATAAGAAAACATATGAGCATACAAAAAATACCAATTGAAAACACAATGAGGATCAAGTGTATAGCTCATAAATAACCACTCTATACATGCACATGATAAAAGATTTTCAATAAGGCATACAAGGCATGGTCGCCCATCCGTTCGCCCTTCAAAGGGTTGGTAGGGGTTTTCAAAAATAAGAGTTTGAAAATTATTTTGCAAAATATGAAAACTCTACCAATTGAAGAATAATTAACTAGTTTAAAGTAATTTTTGAAAAACTAGTTAAAGATGCTTCAAACATGAAAACAAATCATATATATCTCATAAATTGTACTAAATACACAAAAGTTGACACTCGAAATCTATAAAGCTCAAATATGTGCTCATGAAAAAAAAATCATGAGTAAACAAAAATAATGTGAGTGTACAAGCATCATGTGAATAGAATTTTCATGAAAATAATCAATGAGGCTCAAGATAAACATGAATTTATTTTTTTAAATAAATATGAAAATCATAAAAATTTATTTTCATTTAAGAACAAATTTCACGGTATATGTATGATTTATCAAAACTAACAATATACATACATATCCCAAGCATAAAAAGAGTTCATAATAGTATTTGCATAAAGGCAAGTGACCCAAGGGTATACATGTATATTTATTAGTTTTGAACAACAATTACATGTACATGAAGTAAAATAAGAAATAGGCAAAACAAGTATAAATGAGGGAATCATCAAAACTAGGTTATACATGTACATGTAATGAGTACAATGAGCAATGAAGTGCAAACATATAAGAATCAAATGTTGCTCACTACTTGTACAAGTATATACACAAGTTTTAATGAAAAGTTCATCTAAACAATTGTTCACCACATAAAACACAAAACATGATTATAAATCATAAATTCAAAATATGCTAAAATCATGTGTGTGTGGTGTGTGTGTGTGTGTGTGTGTGTGTGTGTGTGTGTGTGTATCAAAGCATGTAAACAAAAGGAGTTTAGAGATAGTTACCAAACCATAAGAACTATACTCTAAGTCTCTAAAACTTGGTGGTCTTCCCACCAAAACTTTCTTGATAGCGGTGCATCAATATGTGTGTCCATCTAGTCCATGTGCATCCATCACCAAGGCACCAACCCTCTCACATCATGTGAGAGCCCACACCTACATCAAACATAAGAGGTGGGGATTTTGGTACCCATTTTCTTTGGGTCCACGGGGGTTAGCATTATTTGGAACCCAAACAATTTTATTAGCAAAATTAATAAAATTTACTCTATCATAACAAAATTTTGCTAAATGGCCTTTGCGGCCGCAATGTGTACACTTGTACACTCTAGTATGCACATGTGAATGAGTGTGATTATGACGTGCAAAATGTGCATAAGTATGTTGTGGGTGATGTGCATGAACATGTGGAACTTATTTCTTTTGAAACAAGATTTCCAATCTATTATGATTAAATACACAATTGCTCAAAGTTGAGCTCAAGCAATCTATTATATTTTTCAAAAATTTTATCTCATTTTTATCAATGGTAGTAGCATGAAATGCAAGATCAACAATCTTTTTCTTTTTAGGAACATTTTTCTTTTCTTTTGAAACAATTTTTCTTTCAAAGAGTTATTTTCTTCCAAAGCAATCTCCTTTTGTTTTTTCACCAAAATAATTTTATTTTTCAAAGAATTATTCCCTTCACAAAGATCATTTAATTTTGAAGATAAGGAAATTCTCCTTTTTCAAGAAATCATTTTCTTTTGAAACACATGCAAGTTTATTTTGAAATGAATCCTTTTCTACCAAAATGGAATCATATTTATTTTTCAATTTCTTATTATCCTTTTTAAGCATGTTATATTTTTCAAAGAGTTGTTGACAAAAAGATGCAAGTTCATCATATGACATATCAACATCTTCATCTAGCTCGGATTCAGAGTTTACCTCAAGGAGGTTATCCCTTGGACCATGTAGCATAAGTTGGAAGCATCACTTCCATCATCCGAGTTGCTCCCGGCATAGTATTGCTCTTGTTCACCAAGAGAGACTATAGTGTTCCATACTACAAAAGCCGAATCAAAGTTAGAAACCCTATATAAATATTCATCATTTAAGATTGACTTTAAAGCATGGATGGCTTTTGCATTAGCCTCTAGATGTTTGCCATTTAAACAATATGTATCTTTAACGGTGGCAAAATAAACATGAATCCCTAAGGCTTTGAGGTACAATGACATCTTAACCTTCCAAGTTTTAGATGTTAATAATATCAAAAGTGGGAGGTGACAACAAATCCATGTGTGTGTACAAATATTGTGATTAGTTATAAATGAGGATCTTTAAATCTAGTTTGTTAGACCCGAATCAAGAGCACTTGGCTCTGATACCAATTGAAATCATCTAGGGGTGAATTGGTGACTAGCTAATCTAATGGTGAATTAATGCGGAATAAAACTATTAATGCAAACTAAAAACTATTATGCACAACACACAAGGTATAACCTAAGAGTGTAGCCGGATTCTCCGTGAAGGGTTCTGAATTTTCTCCTCAAGATTCCTCTAAATAAGAGTTGAGGTGCCGCTATGGCTCTCTTGGTTGAATACAAGTATGAGCAAACAAATCCAAGCATATAATCAATAGAGCACAAATATATCAAGCATATAAAGATGAAAGCAATTTAAGCATGCAAGATATAAACACAAGGGAGAGATAGAGAGAGCAATCGCAAACACGGGAGATTTGTTTCAAGGTTCGAGCACCCTTTCTCTATGTCCCCGCCTTCAACACTATGAAGGATTTTCACTATAAACTGATCCCACCAGATCACTCGGTGCCGCAACACCTACAAGGAGTTCACACTAGAACTCTTGAACTCACTAGTCCCTCTCTTGTTCACGCAAGAACTACACACCGCAAGCACACTAGCTTGTCGAGGCCGCACCTCTACACCGAGCTCTCACTAGAACTCGAAACAACGCGAACCCGCAAGTCCGCCTCCTCAAATTCAAAGTAGAACACTTTGGTGATCGAAACACTTTGATCACCTCAAACACTCTCACAATAAAGATCCCTATAGGATGGATGTAGCAATGGATAGCTCAAGTGTATGTGAGAAAAACTAGGATTGATTTGGTGGTGAAAAACTCAAAAAATCACTTTTGAATGCTCTTGATAAACTCTCCTTTTGATATGGAAATTTTGGCTCTTAAACAAGTGGAGATAAACATTAAAAGATGTATCAAATACTAGCTTGAAAACTCACTTCAAATCTTGTTAAAAACTGTCCAAAGAAAGCCTCTTTTATAGGCATCCAAAATCTGCCAGTTGGAGGCCAACTCAGCAGTTCAGACTGCTGTCGACCGTCAACGGCCAACAGTCGGATTCCGACCGTTGGGAAGGTCGGTCGACCGCCAACTAGGCAATGGCCCAGCAGTCGACCGGCCATTTCTGAAAGTACACCTAGAGGGGGATGAATAGGTGTATCGCTAATCTAATGAACTAAATGCGGAATTTAAAACTAATTTGTAATTACACTTAGTGCAACCAACGAGTGTAGCAGAATTCCCTGTGAAGGGCTCTGGACTAACTCCTCTTGATTCCTCTGAATAAGAGTTGAGGCTCTTTATGAAGCTCTCGTGGTTAAGCACAAGTGAGGCACATAAGCAAACACAACCAAGCATATAAATATAGGCAATATGAATCAATGCAAGGCACAACACAAGCATATAAGATATGACAATATGAATGATGCACAACACAAATTAAGAGAGAGAGTTAAGAGTCAATCGATCAAACGCAAACAACAAGATGTATTTCGAGGTTCGAGCACCGAGCTCTACGACCCCGCCTTCACCGAGAAGGATTTCCAATCCACTAAGAGTACCGAACTCCTCTCTCAACCAATACAACCTCTACCGAGGCAATACAAATGGTCTACCGAAGACCGGAGTACCGAACTCCACCAATACAACCTCCACCAAGGCTAAACACCACAATCCACCTCTACCGAAGAGGGATACAAATCTAACACAAACTCCACCTCACAAGAGGGAGTAGACTACAATCTCAACCTCTACCAAAGAGGGAGCAACCAACAACCCAAATCAATCTCTACCAAAGAGGGATATCACAAATGAAAGGGTTTACAACTTGGAGGTTTTCACAACCTCAAACAATTTCTTTCCCACGAAAAAATAAATGATCCTAATAGAATAGGATAGGAGATATAGCTCAGTGTGGAAAATAAAGTATTTTGATCAAAGAAAAATCTCTTGGAAAATACCAAATGGATATAGAATTTTTAGACCAAAACTTAATTCCCAAAAACCTATTTTCTTTGAAATAAACAAAACACTTTAAAACAACTAGAAATTTAGAAATTTTGCACCCAAAACTTTTGGCTTGAAAACACTGAAAAAGTATGATTTTTTCTCCTTGAAAATCTTAGCCAAAATCCCAAAGAAATAGAGTTTATATAGGCCTCCAACTAAAACTAGCCGTTGGGGCTGTTTGTCAGCCCTGGCGGCTGGCGGTCGACCGCCAACGGTCAAAAAATTGAACGTTGGAAGCCAGCGGTCAACCAGCCGGTCGACCGTCCCAATCCAGAGAGCAAAAGCTCTCTGTCCGGTTGACCGCTCGGTCGACCGTGCCTTGCGTACGGTCAACCGTCCGGTCGACCGCCCCCACCGAGAGTGGGGGACTAGCAGTCGGTCGACCGCACGGTCGATCGGCTCAAGTACCTGGCCAACGTGCACAAGTTTGTGCACGTCGGTCGATCGACCCGGTCGACCGACTCTGGGTCTGGTCGACCGGCTCGGTCGACCGCCTGAGCCTGGCAGAAGGCAATCTGGGTCAGAAAAACTTGGTTTTAATAATTCTAAAAATTCCCATAAATCTTCTAAAAATCCACAAAAATAATTTCTAACATTATATATGATATACAAACATGTGTTAAAAATTTCAACACAAATATCAAACATTTTGAACCATTTTTGTGACTTATAAATTTTGCCGAAAACCGAAACCTGTATTTTTTTAAACTTAGATTTTTCAATAAGGAAATCCGATTTTTCCAAAACTCGTTCAAATACAAAACATGATATTTAAACATTTTGAAGCATGTTGCATATGGATATAATCCAATATACATGAAATAGATATATATCATTGTTTTTTTACTTTAATTCCAAAATTATGTTTTGTTAAAATATCAAAACATCAAAACTCATGAATAGGCATATCAAAATAAGTTTGTCTAGGAAATTAAGCATGCATGTATATAGAATACATCTAATATACATTTAAACCATTTAAACTCATGAAAACCAATATCGGTTAAACCAAAAACTGAAAACCAATATCCAAAACATAAAACGTGTGTGTGTTGTGAACTTGAGCATATCAGACTATCTAGTCTTTCAAATGGATCTAAAATAAACTATAAACTAGGTACCGAGGTCTTCTTGATGAACTCCGTCTTCAAGCCGACTCGATCCAAAACTCCGTGATCCACCGAGCTTGACTCTAACGAGTGCTATATATGATCTTGATGCTCGGGCTCTGGAATCACCATGTGAAAGGCTTCAAAACTCCTCTTGTTGAAGCTAATCACCAACTAAAATTTTTATTAAAGATCTGAAACTAAACATCACAAGATTATTAGTAAACATAACTACATGAGTTAATCATCATCAAAATTAGAGTAGAAGGCCTCTGGGCCAACAATCTCCCCTTTTTGATGATGACAAAACTCATGGAGTTATATATGCATGGATTAACGTTAAGCTTCAAAGAAGCTCCCCCTTAACTCATGCATAGTAATAAACAATAAATATATGCAATGAATAGTAAACATGAAAATGCATAGACATGCATAAAACAATAAAACATGTTACATGTTCTTGATATCAAATAAAAGGTAAAACATTATACCAAATAATAAAACATGCTTTTGATATCAAAACAAATTATTTCTTCTTTTTCTTCTTTTCATAAACTTTTGATACCAATATTAAGTAATGCTCTTAAAACCAATATTAAGTAATGCTCTTAATACCAATAAAAAATAAACTAGTAAGAAAAACAAACTATGTTTCTCAAAACATAAAACAAACATGCATATAAAAACATGCATATAAACTCAAATACTTCTCCCCTTTTTGTCAATCATCAACAAAAGGGTAAGAGAAAGCAAAAACAAAATGTTCTCCCCCTTTTTGTCTAAAACAAAAACAATATCAATAAGGGGTGCAATCAAATATGATACCAATTAAAAAATATGTCAATGAAGTGCATTATGATATCAATTGAAAGTGAACATAAAAACATTTAAGAAATTCTTACCAATTGAAAGTTAATGAGGCATTAAAAACAAATCAACATTTTTATATTAAAATGAAAACATATACCAATTGATAGTAAAAACAAAATCTTGATACCAATTGATAAGTAAGCAAATAACATACCAATTGTAAGTAAACAATCTTGATATCAATTGAAAATTATTCTTCATAAACAAATGATACCAAATTAAAAATCAATATTTAATTCTCTAATCATTTTTCATCATAAAGTATGGGAGTGGAAATCAAAGGTAAACCAAATACCAATTGAAAGATAAAATACGAATTTTCTCTCCCTTTATGAAATACCAACTAAAACGATGCATAAGCTTGAATAAGAATACCAATTAAAAACTAATCAATTGAAAATATAAAAATCCAAGCTTATCATACTCGAAATTTGTGCTCAAAAAAATAGGAATATAGTAAACACAAATAAAGCATATATATGTATGAAAAATTAGATACCAATTGAAATTGATACAATTTAAAGTGTAAGCATACATATATAAAACATATGAGTATACAAACAAAATGTGTCAATATTATACCAATGAAAAAGTCCAATGATACCAATTGAAACAACAATAATATCAAGTGTATATCTCATATTCCTACCACCCATTTCATGCACATGTTTAAAATGATTTTCAATATAAAGCATACATAGGCATGGTCGCCCATCCAACCGCCCGAGGACGGTAGGGGTTTTCAAAAATAGGTTTGAAAATATAGTATGTTTGAAAAACTCTACCATAACGAAGAATACCGTAACTAGTTAAATGGAAAAACTTGTTAACTAGTACGAAATCCTTCAAGCAAAGAATAAAACAAAAATATTTTTCATGAAACACATGTAAATCACATGGCACTAAACACTCGAAATCAATAAGGCACATATCATACTCATGAAAACAAAATCATGAGAAACCGTCAAATAAGTTGAGTGTACAAGTATAATGTGACAACATATCAACATGAAAATATTCAATTAAGCTCAATTAAGAAATTCCTTTAAACATGAAAACATGAAAAACTAAATTTTCATTAAAACAATTTATACTTCAAGACATATGTATGTCTTATACAAACTAAAGTATACA
>JAVJIF010022157.1:0-19989 GCA_038442645.1 Agave tequilana
TGGGGGAGAGAATCAGAGTAAAGAAAACGAGGAGGAAGAAGAAGAAAGAAAAAAGGAAAAAAATTGCTACAGTTCAGGTTCGAGTTTGACCAGCATCACACTAGCAAGACGAAAACGGTCCTCGCCGAAGTGGTGGGGTAGAGGTCGGTTTTGGGAATTATTTTTTGAGGAGGCTTTTTCCTGAAATTATTTTTTAAAATGAGTTTTTTAAAAAAAAACCTTTTCACATAACAAATTCTTCTAAATTAAAAAAATGAACTTAATTACTTTTTACTATAAAAAACAAACAACTTATTTTTTATTGTATGGAAATATGAACATGCGACTAATTAAAAATCTAAAAACATGTGGTTTTCACATAAGAGGTTGATAAAAGCGTTTTCTATTGTTGCGTCAGCTTTTCCCCAATATTTTTCATAAGTCGAACATGTCATTTTTAAAACCAACCGAAGGGAGGTTTTCTCTCGTGACTCCTTCAGAATTGTATCTATCCGTCTGTCCTCTATCCTTTTGCTCTCCTCCTCTCCCTCCTTTTCTTTGCTCCATCGCCCTCTCTTTTCTCTCTCTAATCCTCCCCTATCCCCTCTCCTTCTCTCTGATCTGTCGCCTTCAGTTGATTTCTGACAGACGACTGTGGTAAACTAGTCTTAAACTCTACATTTTAGAATAGAGATGAAAAAGCTCGAGACATCTCAGTTTATAAAAATAAATTACAATTAAGAACTTATACTTTTTTATGTAATGTAAATAAAATTTTGAGCACCATGAAATTAATTTTCAAAACCGACCGAAGGGAGGTTCTCTCTGTAACTCACATAGAAGCTTTGTACGTCCGTTCGTCTTCATTGGTGAGAGAGAACACACCGACCCCCTCCTTCTTCTTCATCTCTCAGCTCCCCCTCCTTCCTCCTTTTTGTTTCTTCTCTCCCTCATCTTCTTCTTGATCGATAGGTTTTCCACGACTACAACGGTATACTGGTATTGTAGCGCCCCGATCTCACGGATATGGAGACACTACTGTGACGTACATTCGCAGGATGATAGTACCTTCACGTATGTACGCTAAGTATCAGTACAATATAGGAGTCAGAGTACGAGAGTACATGGTAATATACATTCTAGCACAAAAGTACAAGTACTCAGTCATTACAGACTGTGACATAATATTACATAATTATTACATCACCAGGAAGCACAAAGTAGGCTATACAAGGTACAAAAGAGAGGAACTCACGAGCTGAAAAGGAATCTCACGAGCAGGGTAAGACGGGAGGAATTATGGCTGATCCGCTTGCTCCTTGAGGAAGGCCTCATCCTCAGCTAAAGGCTTCACCTTGATGCAAGCTTCAAGATCTGAACATGCAAGTCCAAGGTTGTCAGAAAGCAACCCAGCGAGTGCAAAAAGAAACCAAGTGGCAAATATAGGCAATAACAAGTGTACCGGAGTGTCATGTACTCAAATCATGCAAGTATAGAATAACCACAATAAATAGTATAATATAAAAATAATATTAAAATTCATGTGACATGAAGTCAAATTATCAGTTATTATTAAGACTCGTTCAATTTATATGTTTCGGTATATATCCCATACCATATACCTCCGCATACAAGTCGGTCGAGGTTGGTTATTGGAAACTGATAGAGATCGACGAACTATGTTTAGAATGAGTCTCGTGCATGTCCGGAACAACTATCCAAGAGTATCCTGTACTGAGCCGGAATATACCGCTAGGTACCAGAACTTATTATATACCTGAATGACTTAGTATACGTCCAAACAGGAATAGGGTGTCTGTAATATCTCCTAGCTAATATACTATGATAATATTTTAGTTATTATTTGAATTAACTATTATTCATTGTTGTTGATTAATTTACATGATATGTGCGTAAGTACATGTCTATACAAATACTATTTATATATTCATGATTTGTGCCCATACAAATATGTGTGCTTATAAGCATATGTATGCATTATCCTTGACATATTATTTTTATCATTATTATTATCATCAGTGTGGCTAGTATCTTGTTATTTTCCTTCATTTTTTCCTCAAGCCCATTGACTCCTATCTTTTTCTCTTTTATTTCTTTCTTTTCATGTTTCCTGTCCCAACCTAGAAGCCCAACATTTGAACCCATCCCTTTTATGTTTTTATTATTCTTTTATTTTTTTTTCCAAACTCCCTAAGATCAATCTTTTTAGCCTATACCCATTGTTCAAGCCCGTTAACCCCAACCCATTCAAATCCTCTCCACTCCTCATCATAACTAAATCAAATCCTAACCAAACAAATTAAAACCTAATCCTAACTAATTAAATTACAATCCTAACTAATCCTAATAAACACATTTCCTTAACCCTTCTCCTTTCCCATATGTGCCACCACCCATCTGCACCCTCTTCATAGCCGTGCAAGTTCGTGCTTTCGTCTTCCCATCCCCTCCAGCGAGATCCGCCATGCTCCGCCACACCTCCGCGAGCTCCACGCGCTGCCCATGTCCCCGCCGGCCATTACCCTCTCCGCGAAAGTGTTGATATTTATTCTTATAATATCATTATATTATAGCATGATATCATGGTGGTGATAAGACACTAACTTGAAAGAATAAGAGCAACCAAGCCCCCACCTTCTTGGACTTCTCCTCTCCCCGCGCACCAGCACCATCCCCTGCATCATGGTTGTGCCCCTCTTCTCTCCGTCGCACTCCGCGGTCTCCGTCCATGGTCGTTCCAACCTCCGACTTCGAGATTCGGACCATGGCACTACCTCGGCGAACTCCGATGAGCCTCCGTTATTGTCCGGCATCCTCCGGGGCCTCCGCCTTGCCGCCGAGATCCCTATGCCGTGAGTCCTCTCTCATTCTGTGTTTCCTTCTTTTTTGTTATTTTATGTTAATGTGGGTGTGTGTTGTGTTTTAAGTATGCGTGTGCGTGGTAAATATGGACGTGAGTGTGCATGCATGTGTAGTGGGTGGTTTGTATGTTTATGTGTTAAAATAGTTGGTGTGTTTGCATGGAGGGGTGCGTGAGTGTGATTTTTAATGCACATACATGTATGTGTATGTATTAATATTGGTATGTGTGTGGTGTTTTTTTCTCTCTCCCCCCCCCCCTGTTTGGCACTCCCAGCCGAGCTCCTTCACGATCGATCGTAAGTCACGGCAACTCGGACCACTCTGCGACGGCCTGTTCTTCTCCGCGAGCTCTCCGGCGAGCTGTCGACCCTTTCCGCCGCCTCCTCCTCTCCGCCGGTGAGCCGCCGACATCTTCCGTGAGCCGCCGTAGATGGTCATGCTTCCCCCAAATGGTTGCGTGAGTATTGATACTATGGAATTCCTCTTTTTTTTAAAACATGAATTTATTTATAATACATTTAGGCACATTGATTTCTAACCTTTGTTGTAATGCATGCCTTACGTATCAACCATTATTATCCATTTTGACATTTTAGTAATTGAATTAAGGTATTATATTTTGGTGTGGGTTTACTCCCTGGTTCGACCATGTTAATCTGATGTACATCGTGTTTGATAAGCTAAATGATTCCCTACTTTAAGAAATCAAAATAGCATTACATGATGCTTGGTATAATGATGGAAGTAAGGATTAGCAAGGGGAAGCCAAGGTTAGAATCCTGAGCAAGAGAGTGCTCTGATTTTTGAAAAAGAAAAACAAAGAAAGAAGGAGAAATCCCGGTAGGGTCTACACATATGTAAGGGTACTTGGCCTCAGGCAGCATTCTCTGTAGGTTCTAAGTTGTTGCTAGATTAAACTGACATCTGGCTCTTGACATTTTTAATTGGAGGTAAGTGAATAGAAGGGAATTTTATAGCTATTTTATTACAATTTTACATAGCAGCATTTTTAGTTCTCGAATTTATGCCCTTGCATCTTCCACACAGCACGTTTGAATATGTTTTCAAAAAACTAGCTTTTGTTGTGGAACTTTTATCTGTAACAATGGTTAAGTATCTAAATGCTGACATAGTATGACTTTTGATATTACATTTAACGATCATGTAGGCCAATGTTGGATGAGTTGGAAATCCAGCAACTACTTATAGATCATGTTGGTCATCATTGTTGTTGGGCGAGTCAACCAGCTAGGAGGTGGAAAATTTCTGCCATTGAAGACTGACTGCAATGTATATGTTGGAACTCTAGAAACTTTTATTGGGAAAGAGAAATTGAAAAGGAAACTGAGCCATGCTTGGGCGAGTAACTTGATGGAAAAGATATGGGACCAGAACATGGACTGTGGGAACTTGATTTGAGGTCTGAATTTCCTCTTCTCTTTGTACCACACAAAGAATCAAGTTATTGAGATTAGGATATATCGGTAATTCTGAAGATGGATATATCAATGACCTTAGGATCAGAGTTTGAGAGTAGTCACATTTTGATCTCAGTTATTGGTAGGTTCAGAGTTGATTGATAGGACGAGAGAATTGATTATCGATTTATTAGACTTGTGATTACTCTGCATGATTACTTTGATATGGATTGATGTTGATATTCACAGTGATTGTTATTGAGACTACGAGTTGATGGACAGTTACTGATATTTATTTAGTACAGATGGATGAGATCTTGATTGATTCTAGAGAGAACTGTACTATAAGGAATCCGTTCTAGATGAGACTGTTTATTGAGCAATATCTAGACCTATTATTGTGTTAATTCATGCTATTGAATAGTTACTGGGAAAAGATTGTTTGACCGTAACACCTTGTACATTCCTATTGTTCATCGTATACACGGTTACTGTTACCGTTCACTGTTACTGATATTTTTCACCGTGTATATGATTACTGATTAACTGTTACTGTAATGTTATTGTTACTGTCACCGCATCGTCCCGGTGTTATAGATAACATGAGTATTGATTGTTTTTACTAAATTCAATAAATAATAAATTAATTGAACAACTTACACCTGGATTGGGGAAATTGATAGAGGAGACATCGTCTGTATTTTGGGTGGACCTAGGATACAGGTTGCGCAGCCAACTGAGGGTTTCACTGCAGGGTTCCTGGGGGATGACTGACATCCCATCTGTACTGTTATTGTTCCACTGTTTTCACAGTGAGATTACTGTTATTGTTACTGAGTACCTAGCGGTACCGCCTGGTTCAGCGCCAGGAAACTGAGGTCGTGGTTCCGGGTATGTACGGAACCCACTTAAAACATGGATAATGTCTCTAACCAATCAGTTTCAATAACTTAGGACCCTGATTGACACGTGTAGTAGGCGTAATATGGGATGCGTCTACTGCATGTGACAATTGGTGTTCGCTCATATAATAAATGACAATAAATTGTTTATAGCATATTGTGACTTACTATAATCACCTGACTGTATGTATATATAACTATGATAGACATATGATTGTACGCATGACCAGATTTGTATACCAGACTAGTGACATTGCTAGGGTACACATTTTGACATTAGTTGTTTTCTTTTGGCATAAGATCAGTTATATATCGTTCATATCTTATTTTTGGCATTGATTATCTTATTATCCTTCATTTCAGTTATCATGTTTTTATTGCTTATGTTGTTATTATGCACGAGCACCTTTCTCTTTACACACACTCACTAGGTCGCTTCTGACGACCCTAAATTCGCACGTCTAGAGTTTTGGACATCTTCTTATATTGTTCAGGTGTTAGTTGAGCTCGTACGTTCGCGAGGAGCTGGATTCTCTCTCTTTTGATTCTGGTATTCTTTCCTTTCTTTATTCCTGCTGTTATTCTTTGATTCATGTATATCACAATTAGCTTCTATTCTATTCCTTATTTCATCTGGGATCATGTGTAGTCATTATATGTGTTATTGCAGTGATCGTTAATATTATGATTTAGATTTATAACTTGTTAAGGTTACTTTAGGCTTAGCGTGTATACGTGGGGTATTTTTCTCGCATATATACGTCGCTGACTCTCGTCGTGACTCCGTTTCCACGTATTTTGGGAAGCGGGGCGTGACAGTGTCACTGCTCCACAAAGGAATAACCCAGCGGCTTACAACACACCCAGCAGGAGGGTAGGGGAGTAGGGGTGCCAGTACACCCCACGAAAACACCTGGTGTCTCCAGGTAGAATCTCAAGTATTAGTTGTACAACATTTATATGGGCACCGTAAACACTAAAGTTATATCGGTACCCATTAGTTTCTCCTGTCCGGTGTAAGTTGAGTACTTTATTATAGGTTGTCTAGTTATAATGTCCATAATGTTTTCACAGTAATCCAATATATATGATTAATCAATTACGGGAATCAATAGGAGTATAGTATCAGGAGTATAATATCATGAGTCTCGCTGTTCAGGGGTTCAAGAATACAGAAATTCAGGAGTACCAAATGGTAGCAGTATAATAAACATGTCAAATCCCCGTAAAGATGATAATCATGAATAGACAATGTAATACAAGTATAAGGTGTAACAGTATTCAGTCAAGTGTCACAGTATCAGGTCAAGTGTATCAGTACTAAGTGATAGCATGCCAGGTATGAAGTGTCAGATATCAGGTGAGGTATTCGGTACAAGCCTGATACTAGATACATATCCATATTGGGTCACAACAGCATGTGTCAGACAGTCAACGGGTCATGTATCTTAATACAGTAATCCAAGATAGTTAAGTGGAGCTAACAGAGCCTGAGGTTAACGAAAATGTGGTACAAGCGAAGCAGGTAACATGCATCAGTAAGGTACTCGCAAAGCATGAATAAAGAGCACAACAGTGTATCATGTATTAAATGCTAGAAATTATTGGGTATGTAACGACGGTAACAAGACACTCGCATAACAATGTATTATACATTAAACGCTAGAGTGGCAATCACTAAGTATGAAAAGATGACAACAAAACACTCGCCTAACCAACGTCGAGGCTTGGTGACGGACTCCAGTTGAGGAGAGATTCGGCGGGCTAACACGGCGATTACCACGCAACACGGGAAAAAAAATCTAGGAGTCCACAAACACCACACACACAGACACAGGAGAGGAAAGAGAAGATCTATAGAGAATAGAGAAAGAATAAAAGAAAGCGAGAGAGAGTGAGAGTTGAAAGGGGAGAGAGAGAGAGAGAAAGATTGTGCTGTCAAAGAAAGAGGGTAAATAGGGAATAAAAGAAGGGGAAAGAAAAAGAGAAAGAAAGAAAGAAAGAAGTTAAAAGAAAAAGGACGGAGAAGAAAGGGAGAGGGAGCAGGTGGCCGACGGACAGGGGGCGGCGGCGTGCCGGAAGGGGAGCGGAGGCGCGGCAGGGAGGGGCGGCACGACGCCTTAAGGAAGACGGGAGGTGGGGTTTTAATGGTTGTTGCTATGATTGTGGTTGTTGATGTTGTTGTGAAGGTGAAGATGGTGGTTGATGTTGTTGGTGGTGATGTTGGGGAGTTGGAGGAGGAGGTGGAGATGGTGGTTGGGTGATGGATTTGAGGGTGAATTTTGGAGAAGAAAAGGAACGTGGTGGTGATGGGTTTGAGTAAATTTGGGGAAGATGGAGAGGTGATTGAAATGTAGGGAAGTGAAGAAGAGGAGAGGGAAACTTGAAGGCGCCTGGGTTGGACGACGGCTCTGTCCAAGAGGAGGGTGGCTGCCGGAGTAGGGGAGAGGGAGGAAGAAGATGGGAGTTGATGGGAGAAAGGGAGAGGGAGAAATGGAGAGATTAAGAAGGAGAAAAGAAAGAAAAGAAAAGAGAAGGAGAGGGAAAGAAGATGGATACAGTGGAGGAGTAGGAGATGGGGTGATTGTCGGCAAAGGCATGGGGGAAGGATGGGGAGCAAGTAAGGACGGGGAAGAAAAGAAAAAGGAAAGAAAAGAAAAGAAAAAGAAAAAGAAGAAAAAAGGAATTGAAAAAATAAGTAATTAAAATATAACGTTAAATAATAATTAAGCAGAATAAAATGGGAGAATTAAGTAAAGGAGAAGAGAAGAAAAAGTAAGAAAGGAAAATAATTGGTAAATATTATTATTATTTAAATCGGGTAAAAATCGACTGTTTCAGAAACATTTTTAAAAATTCTCAAAAATAAAAATATTATTTTAAGATGTCTGGTAAAATTAAATTCGAGAAATTCAATCTAGTTTTCAAATTAAAAATCCTAAAATTAACCAGCAATATCGGTCGACGGCAAATCCGGTTGAATTTTGATAAATTTAAAAAAATCTCAAAAAATACATTTAGATAGAAAATGAGATTTTAAGAACTAATGTGAAAATCGTTTCTAAAAATTTAACTCCGTTTGAAAACTAAAAAATCTGGGATTAGTCAGAGATACCAATCGACACCAGTTTTGAAGATTATGCAAAATAATTCTGAAAAATTTCAGAAAATTAAATCTAAAATATTGGAAAACAGTATCTGAAACTAAAGTTGGTCAAATCATATTATTAAAAAGGTCAAATCAGGCAATAGCTGGTATCGGTTCCCTGGTCCAGACCAGGGCTGACTCTAAGTGTGGGAATTCAGATCCGATACCAAATGATATAAATAATCACAAGCCAAATATAAATACGAGAAGAAAATTAAATAATATGATCAAAAAATTGGGACACTTATCTAGGTACAATCCCGGGAACGGGGTGCTACAATCTACCCACCTAACAAAAATTTCGTCCTCGAAATTTTGATAAGGAAGGAGATAAACATGGAAACAATGTTGACAAGACAAGAGGAAGAGGTCAAGTGAAAAGTTACCATTTAAGGCTCGAATAGTTGCGGGTAACGATCACGGATGACATCTTTTTGTTCTCAAGTTGCTTCTCTCAGACTATGCCTGTTTCATGATACTAGCACCAACGGGATGGTCGAATTCTTCAAGGTCTTAACACTTTTATCCATTATAACCATTGGTTGCTCAATATATGACAAATCTGGCTGCAACTCTAATTCTGAATAATTCAACACATGGTTCTCGTCCCTGATATATCTTCTCAATCGTGACATGTGAAACACATTGTGCACTCCTTCTAGCGATGGCGGCAACGCTAATCTATAGGCCACTTATCCTACTCGTTCTACAATCTTAAATGGGCCTATATATCTCGGACTCAGCTTCCCACGCGCACCAAATCTAATCACTCTCTTAGTCGGAGATATTCTCAAAAATACATGTTCCCCTGCCTTGAACTCCAACGGTCTTCTGTTTGTATCTGCCCAACTCTTTTGTCTATCATGTGTTGCACAGATGTGCTCTTGAATGGTTCTGATCTTGTCTACTGCTTGTACTACTACATCCAGTCCCAAATGTCTTCTCTAACCAACATCATCCCAACACAACAGTGATCTGCATTTCCTACCGTATAGGGCTTCGAACGGAGCCATCTTGATGCTGGCCTGGTAGCTATTATTGTAGGAAAACTCCGCCTGATGTAGATGATCTTCGCACGATCCCTTGAAGTCCATCATACATGCTCTCGACATGTCTTCTAGGATCTGTATTGTCTGTTCAGATTGCCTGTCTGTCTCTGGATAATAAGATGTGCTAAATTTCAGACGGAGGTCCCCAGATTCTCTTGAAGGCTCTCCAAAAAATGTGATCTAAATCTCGTGTCTTTGTCCGACACGATACTAACTGGAACTCCATGCAGCCGAACTATTTCCCTCATGTACTTGTCTACCAGAAACTCTGTAAATTGTCTCACTCTGAATGGTATGAAATGTGCCAACTTAGTGAGGCTGTCAACAACTACCCATATAACATTGTTCCCCTTTGAACTGCGGGGTAGTACAGTGACAAAATCCATTATGACATACTCTAATTTCCATTCTAGTATTGACAATGGCTGAAGTAGTCTGGCCGGTCTCTGGTGTTCAACCTTAACTTGCTGACACACTAAACACTTCGTCACATATTGTGCGATCTCTCTCTTCATCGTATTTTATCAGAAATGTTGCTTCAGATCCTGATACATCTTTGTTCCTCCTTGGTGTATAGAGTAAGTTGAGTTGTGAGCCTCGGCTAAGACCTTCTGTCGAATCTCCCCCTGAAGTACACAAATTCTTTTCCCGAAGTAGAGTGTACCATCAATATGTATGCGGACATCTGACCTCGGCTCAGCTTCTACTTGCTCTCTGAACTTCTGTAATCTGGGATTTTCTTTCTGTACTTCTCTGATTTCTTCTATCAATGTCGGCTGGATCTGAAATGCCATCAACTGTCCTGACTTGCTGACCCTCCGAATCACCATCAAGTCTAATTGCCTCGTCTCCCTGAGTAACTTCTTTTACTGAGTGAGCTACACTATCATATTGGTTTCAGGTTTTCTACCCAGGGCATCAAATGCCACATTAAACTTATCAGGATGGTACTGCAGATTTATGTCATAATCTGTCATCAACTCGAGCCATCGTCTCTGTCTCATGTTCAATTCCTTATCGGTGAAGATGTGTTTCAAGCTCTTATGATCGGTGTAGATTGACACTCGGTCACCCAGTAAGTAATGCCTTCATATCTTCAACGCAAAGATAACAGCTGCCAGCTCTAAATCATGCATTGGATAGTTCTTCTCATGTGATTTTAATTGCCTGGACGCGTAAGCTACCATATGTTCATGTTGCATCAATACACATCCTAGACCCTTCCCTAATGCATCACTGTATATGACCATGCTTCCTGTCCCTGAGGGTGTCTTCAAGATTGGAGTTTAATCAATTTGTTCTTCAACTCCTCAAATGTAGACGCACATTCCAAAGTCCATACATACTTTTCTCCCTTCCTGGTAAGCTTGGCCAACTGTGCCGCAATTTTAGAGAAGTCCTGCATGAACCTTCGGTAATATCCGACTAATCCAATAAACCTCTTGATCTCTATTGTGCTGACTTTGAAATTGGCGAATTCTTCACTGCCTGGATTTTGTTGGGACCCACTGAGATTCCTTCCTTAGAAACAACATGGCCAAAGAATGTTATACTCTCCAACCAAAACTCACACTTATTAAGTTTAGCATGGAGCTGCTCAAGTCGGAGCTTCTGTAGCACAACCTCAAATGCTCTGCATGCTCTTCTTCATTCTTGAAATAAACCAAAATGTCATCGATGAACACCAACACAAACTTATCCAAGTAGGGTAAAAAGATTCTATTCATCAAGTCCATAAAAACTGCTAGGGCGTTTGTTACTCCAAAGGGTATAACCAAGAACTCGTAATGACCATAACGAGTCCTAAATACCGTCTTCTGGATGTTTTCTTTCTTCACCTTCAACTGATGGTACCCTGACTGCATATCTAACTTTGAGAATACTTGGGCCCCGTGAAGTTGATCAAAGACATCGTTGATCCTTGGCAAATGGTACTTGTTCTTAATGATGACTTTGTTCAATTCTCTGTAATCTATATACAATCTTTTGCCACCATCCTTCTTGTTTGCTAATAACATCGGTGCTCCACATGGTGAAGTACTCTGTCTTATTAAACCTTTATTCGAATACTCATGCAGTTGTTCCTTCAATATTGCTAATTCTTTTGGTACCATCTTATATGGTGCTTTGGAGATGAGGGTTGCTCTTAAAATAATATCAATAGAGACTCCACAATTCTGTCAGGTGGAAGTCCTGATATCTCCTCAAATACATCCAAGAATTCATTCCACACTGACACCCCCTTCTTCTTATCTTCTGCAGTGGCACAATCCACTTGATCCTCCTTCCTAATGGACTTGCGCTTTCTGATGAACTAAAGCTGCGGTTGGTGTGGAATTCTGAAATCACTTTCTTATCCGACAGTAGATCACTGCATAATACTTGCTAAGTCAAGTCATGCCTAGGATCACATCGTGCTCTCCAGTGTCTAGTACGAACATGACAGCTTCCAACTTCCTATCATATAACTTCACAGTGCATGCTTTGCAAATCCTATTAGTAGTAACTGCCCCATTATCCGTACTAATTTCCCATTGGTTATATGTTGACTGAGATTTACTGCACACAAAATATAATATTTTAGTTTTAAGAATATGATGTGCAAGTCTCAATTCTAATTCGCGGTAGCAAGGCTATGCGGGTCGTGATCCTCAGGGAGGGACTGCGATGGAAGCGTTAAGCAAGTTATCTCTAAAAATTATCTTTTTTTTTATTGTTAAATAGTGGTATTTACAATGGGTGGTATTTACAGTGAAGTGGAAGAGAAGAATTTAGGAAGATGTGGATCTAAACTAAAGGAAGAAAAGAGAGAAAACACGTACGAACCTCTTCAGCCTGCTTACCTTTGATCCGTGCGATGATTTACCTTTTCTCGGAAGACTTGCAAGTATGGCGTATAGGATGTTCATCGCTATAAGCCATCAAGGGATCTTCGTTGGCTAGGCAGTCTCGAAGCAGTTGGGTCTCATTGTTCACAAGGCATTAGAGAACACATAGAAGAAAGAAAATAGGAACATAGAAGCACAAGAATAAACAAGAGATGAAAAACATAAAATAATAACAAAAACGAACCTTAAATGGATTTCATTAACAATGGAAGATAAGCGGGCTTATACCGCTGTCACCTCAGTACAAGCGAAGACTCCATCCTCCATGAAAGTTTCCTCCACTCTCAGTTACAAAGTTTACAAAATAAAAACGAAAATAAAATCTAACCTAAAAACTAAACCCTAGCTTTTGGCCATTTGCTCGCCTCTGGACGACTCTGTACGTTGCACTGCAGGGGGTATTTATAGGTGCAGAAGGTAGAGGAGTCCCGGATGAAGTTGCCCACGAAAATTGGTTTCTGGATAAGCTCAAAGTGCCGCGGAATCTTGGATTTTGCCGCGGATTTGCGGCATTTTTGTGGAATCTGGCCACGCGCTTTGGCGCGTGGCCTCACCTGGTCCGTCCATGTGGGCGTTTGCTTCTGGAAGCTTGATCCTGGCTCTCCATCTTGGGATTTCGAGATAACTTAGTAATCAAGTTACCTTGATCTCAAGTATCTCAAATCTTTTATCCACGAATTTCCTTCTTATCTTTGGCTTTTATGCTCATCCTGCAAGAGTTTAGGGTTGGGTAGAATTCTATCCTTCCCTCATCTTTAATATTTGCAACTTTAGCCCTTGCATAATTGCACTTTGACAATCTGATATTTGCACTTTGACTCTTGGGCTTCAAATATGGGCTTGGATCTGAGCTTTTGGGCTCTTTAAGCTTTATTTATTGTTAAAATAATAATTCGAGGCCTGCACACAATAAATTACAAATTATTAATAAATGTGCAGAATTAAATGAATAAATATGAAAATGTGATGGTAAATATGATGATAAAAATGCACTTTTCACTACCAATCATTATACATACAAGAGGTATAGAATACAAAGCAGTAAATCTACTGGATATGAAACAATGTGATGCACCAGAGTCAAAGAGTGATAAAATGAGAATTTAGTGGACCAAGATTTTACCTGCCACTACTTTTCCCGATGCCTCAGCTTCCTCGGCGGTCAAGTTGTAGGCCTGGCCTTTCCTGCAGCCTACTCCAGTCCTGGGTGCCCTCTGAGTCTGACTCAAAGTTCGTCGCTGGGAGGAAGTTGAGCTCCTCTGCCTATAGACCCTTGGTTCCTCCTCATCGGTGGTGTCGAAAGTGCTGGGGGTGTCACTCGTGCTGGAAGTGTTGGTAGTGTTGGAGCTGCGTTTTATGTCTTCTTGAATGGACAATCACTCACTGAGTGATTGCTGGATCCGCAAGCCAAACACAATCCATTAGCCATACGACAGTTGCGTTGATTGTGTTCGGGCTTCTGATAATATCCACATACAAGCTGCTGAGGGGGAAGCTGGAACGGTCGCTTGGCTAATGGGGGCACTAATAGATCTGACTGGATTTTCTCTGTTCACCTGTGGGAATGGCAGCTTCATGGCTTATTTTGCAGCTTGCTTCTATTCTTCTTCTCTAATCCCTGCTCTGCAACACGAGCTATAGTAAAGACTTTGGAGTACGACTTCAGCTGATGGGGTATAAGTAACATCTGGATATCCACTCTCAATTCTTACTGAAATCTGCTAGCTCTTTTCTCCTCGTTGGCCACCATATATGGTGCAAACCGACTAAATCTCAGGAATTTAGTGGCATACTCATCCACCGATCGATTCCACTGCTGCAACCAAATGAACTGTTCCTTCATATCTTTCTGAGCCGTTGCAGTGAAGAACCTCTCATAAAAGCTCTTCGAGAATTGGTAACAAGAGATGGGCTTCTCCAGCTCGCCTCTTCGGCTAGCCACCAGGTTTTAGCCACATTCTTCAGCTGTATCTTGACCACTTACACTTGTTTCTCACTAGAAATTATAGCGGCCTTCAGAAGATCGGTCATGTCAATCAGCCATTGTTCTACATCCAGGGGCTTCTCAGTGCCCGAAAAGACTGCCGGTTGTAACCTCCTGAAATTTGATACAGTACCCGGCCTCTGTTCTCGGGCCTCTGTTCCCGGGGTGCATTCAACAATCCTTATTGTAAGAGCTCTGTTTGTTATTTTTGGCTATTCATCATTCCCTGAAGTATCCTCATCATGTCGTCGTTCTCTCCGTTAGAACTGTCACAAGAGGTGCCAGGACCATTACGTGTCCCCGTCTATCCATACTTGAGTTGGCTGAAAAGGTGACGGAAAGAAAGAGCTGAAAGGAAAAGACGGAAGGATTTCAGAATCCAAAGAATGGATTTCAAGGAAGAATAGATAACTTTGTACTTGTGATTAGAATGTATAGCAATGACTCGTGTGACCCAGTTGCAAATTAATCCAACATTAATCTGCTGACTGGTTGTACTAAAGGCAGGAATCTATACTCTGATACCAACCTGTAGCGCTCTGATCCCACTGATACAGAGACGCTACTGCGACGTACATATGCAGGACGATAGTAGTTTCACGTTTGTACGCTAAGCATCAGTACAATACATGAGTCAGAGTACGAAAGTACGTGGTAATTTACATTCCAACACAAAAGTATAAGTACTCAGTCATCACAGACCGTGACATAATATTAAAAAACACACCTAGAGGGGGGTGAATAGGTGTAAGTGCTAATCTAAAACTAAATGCAAAACTAAGTGCGCTAAGTGCGGAAACTAATGCAAATTTTGCAACACACTTAATACATTCAACAAGTGTAGCCGAATTCCCCGTGAAGGGCTCTGGACTAACTCCTCTTAATTCCCCTTGAATGTGTTGAGGTGCTATATGAAGCTCTTGTTGATTAGGTACAAGTGAGGCACACACAAACAACCAAGCATATACAAGATATAGCAATGTGAATTATGCAAGGCACAACACAAGCAAATAGATATGATATGACAATATGAATTATGCTCAACACAAACAAATATGATATGAATGAAGTATGATGCTTTGCACAAATATAAAGAGAGAGAGTTTAGAGACAAGTGGATCAAACGCAAACACAATGATATGTTTCGAGGTTCGAGCACCCTTGCTCTACATCCCCGCCTACACCACCGTGTAGGATTTCCAATCCACTATCAACGTCCACCGAGGACTCCCACCGAGGGAACCTTCACCTAGAAGGATTTTTACAACAATGGAGTACCGAACTCCTCTCTCAAACAACCACCTCACAACCGAGGGGTAGGCCGTAGCCAATACAACAACCAATCCACCTCACACTTGAGGGATACAAACCAACAACCAACTCCACCTCACCAAGAGGGAGTAAACACCAATCTCCACCTCACAATAGAGGGAGCAAACCAACAACCCAAATCACAACCTCAACCTCTACCAAAGAGGGAGCAACCAAGAATCAAGGGTTAACAATAGGTGGTCTCTTTCAACCACAAACCTCTTTCCTTTTTCTTTTTTCCACAAAACAAAGATCCTAAATAGATTAGGATAGGAGATAGCTCAAGTGTGGAAACAAGGTGTTTTTGGAAACAAGCAACAAAGAAAAACTACTAGGGAAATCTCTTGTAAATGATAGAAAATGAAAATCAATACAATCTCCCAAAAACCTAGTTTTCTTTGATTTTCCAAAAACTCAAAACAATAAAGATTGAAAGATTAAAGTCCCAAATACTTTTGAAAACTCTTTAAAAACACTTAAGAAGGTCTGAAATTTTTGCTCTTAAAAACTTCTCCAAAAACTATGAAGAGATGGGGTATATATAGCCCCAATACAAAACTAGCCGTTAGGCTGAGCTGGCAGCCTGACAGGCTGACGGTCGACCGGCCCGGTCGACCGCCAACGGTCAGAAATGTGACCGTTGGGCAACCACGGTCGACCGGCCTGGTCGACCCAAACAAACAGAGAGCTCTGCTCTCAGACCGGTCGACCGTCCCGGTCGACCGTCCCGGTCGACCGTCCCAGTGTCTCCAAACGTGCACAGATTTGTGCTCGTCAGTTGACCGACCCGGTCGACCGACTTCAGCCTAGTCGACTATGTCAGTCTGACTAGTCGACTGATTGAAGCCTGGAACAGAAACTGGGTCAGAAAACCAGTTTAAAAATATTTTGAAAATTCTTTTAAGTCTTCTAAAAATTCACAAAACTTATTTTAACATTTTGTATTGAAACACAAACTTGTGATAAAAATTTCAAGACATATATCAATCATATCAATTCATTTTGAGTCTTGCAAATTTTATCAAAACCAACACTTGTATTTTTATCAAACTTGATTTTTTTTAAAACATGAATAGGATAGTCAAAATAAATTTGTTTAAGAAGTTTAAGCATGCATGTATAAATAGAAACCATCTACTATACATATAAACAAATTAAACTTGTTTTGATCAAACTATTCATGAAAACCAAATCCAAAACATAAATCTTGTGTGTGTTGTGTACTTGAGCATATCAACTATATAAGCTTTACAAATGGATCTAAAACACACTATCTAAATTATGGATACCTAAGTCTTCTTGATGATCTTCATCTTCAAGTAGACTTGCTCCAAAACTTCATCCATGGGCTAGGCAATGTGTGATCATGAAGATTTGGCCCTGGAATCACTAAGAAAAGCTTCTAAACACCTTGTTGAAGCTAATCACCAACTAATATCTTGGTTAATGATCTGAAACTTAAACAACACAAGATTATTAGTAAACATAACTACATGAGTTAATCATCATCAAAACTAGGGTGGAAGGCCTTTGGGCCAACAAATATCACATAATTATTACATCACAGGAAGTGCAAAAATAGGCTATACAAAGCATAAAAGATAGGAACTCACGAGTGAAAGAAAGAATCTCGTGAGCAGGGCAAGACGGAAAGAAACTACAGCTGATCCGCTTGCCCCTCGAGGAAGTCCTCGTCCTCAGCTGAAGGCTCCACCTCAGTCCAAGCTTCAATTGTAAATCACCTAGAGGGGGGTGAATAGGTGATGGCTAATCTAATGGTCACTTAATGACAAATAATGCGAAATTAAAAAAAACTATTATGACCTAACTAAAACTATTACACTCAACACTATGTATAACACAAGAGTGTAGCCGAATTCCCCGTGAAGTGCTCTAGACTAACTCCTCTAGATTCCCCTTGAATGGGTTGAGGTGCCGCGTTGGCTCTCTTGGTTGAATACAAGAGTTAGCAAACAATCCCACGCAAGTATATAACAATATGAGCACAAATGAATATATCAAGCATATAAAGATAGACAATGAGAGTATGCAAGATATAAAGGAGATAGAGAGAGAGAGTGAGCAATCGCAAACACAAGGGATTTGTTTCGAGGTTCGAGCACACTTGCTCTACATCCCCGCCTTCGACACACGAAGGATTTCCACTATGCACGATCCCAATGGATCTCTCCTTGGTGCCGCAACACCTACAATCCCTCGGACTCCCTAGTCCCGTACACACGCAAGCCCACCGGCTCGCCAAGGCCGCACCTCGAACAACAAGTTCGCACCCGAACTCGAAGCACCGCGGACACACACGTCCGCCTCCACAAGGAACAAAGAACAAGTCTTTGGTGATCACAATACTTTGATCACCTAAAAACTATCTCACTACAACACTCCTATAAGATGAATAGCAATGGATAGCTCAAGTGTTTGTGTGAGAAAAAATAAGGAAGAGAATGGTGGAGGAAAACTCAAAGAATCACTTTAAACACTCTTGATAAAAATCTTCCCTTTTGATAGGAAATATTTGCTCTCAAATTTGTGGAGAAAAACCTCTGAAAAGGATTGAAAAAACTGGCTCAAAAATACTCTCCAAATCTTGGTGAAAACAATGGCCAAACCCCCAAATTTATAGGCTAAGAAAAACTAGCCGTTGGGGTCTGTCAGACCTGCCGGTTGACCGTCCGGTCGACCGGCAACGGTCAAAAATCCGACCGTTGGAGCCTCCGGTCGACCGCCCGGTCGACCGAAAAGAACAGAGAGAATTGCTCTCAGTTCCGGTCGACTGGGTCGGTCGACCGGCCATCTGCCAGGTCAAGGCGTGCACGTCTGTGCACGTCGGTCAACCGAGCCGGTCGACCGACTTCAGCCCTAGTCGACTTGGTAGATCGACTAGTCGACTTGGCTGAAGCCTAGAACAGAAAATCTGGGATTAAAACTTGGTCTTTTTGATTGAATAAAATCCCATAAATACTTAGAAAATCTACAAAAATAGTTTTACCAATATACTTTGATAAACAAACATGCTTGTACAAAATCAAGGCATGTTATAAAAGATTGGACTATTTTTGTAAGTAGGAAAATATTGGCTCAAATGAAAACTAGTATTTTTCTAAAATCTTGTTTTTCCAAAACTCCTTTAAGTACAAAAACTAGATATTTTGAACTCATTAAAGCATAGTGTGTATGGATATGATCCACTACACAAATAAGATGAAATATCTAAGTTTTTGACATTAAGCATTAAACTTGGTTTTGGTTAAAAGATATGTATATAAGAAATTCCAAAAACCAAAAAGTATTTTTCCAAAATGAAAGTCTTTTCTAAATCTGAAAATTCTTTTATGAAAGGACAACTAAATCAAGAGTGTGTGTGTGATATATACTTGAGCAATCCACCAGCTATTCTATCATTTACATTTTATCTAAAAACAAAAATCATATACCTAGACACAAGTCTTGATCTTGAAGTCTTCCTTGAAGTCTTCTCATCATCTTGACTTGGTCCAAAAGCAATCCAACGAGCTCGACTCCTCTTGAGTACTTAATGTGGTCTTGATGCATAGGCTCGTGAATCAACCGGTGCTAGCTCCAAAACTTGACTTTAAATCCTTTGTTGAAACTCCACACCTACTAAGATCTTGATCATAAATCTGTCACTAATTAAGCACAAGATCATTAGTACACATAACTACATGAGTTGATCATCATCAAAACTAGAGTGATGGGCCTTTAGGCCAACAGCTTCAAGATCAGAACATGCAAGTCCATGATTGTCAGAAAGCAACCCAACGAGTACAAAAGAAACCAAATGACAAGTATAGGCAATAGCAAGTGTACCGGGTCAAGTGTCATGTACTCAAATCATGTAAGTATAGAATAACCATAATAATAATATAATATGGAAACAACATTAAAATTCATGTGGCATGAAGTCAAATTATAAAGTATTATTAAGACTCATCCAATTTGTATGTTTCGGCATATGTCCCATACCATATACCTCCGCATACAAGTTGGGTGAGGTTGGTTATTGAAAATTGATGGAGATCGATGAACCATGTTTAGAATGGGTCCCGTGCATGTGCGGAACAACGGTCCAAGAATATCTGGTACTGAGTCAGAATGTACCGCTGGGTACCGGGACTTACTATACGCCCGAACAGGATAGAGTATTACCGCTCCCCAAGGAATAGACCTAGGGGTTATGGCACAGCGGGCAAGAGGACAAGGGAGTGGGGGTGTCAGTATACTCCACGAAAATACTTGGTGGCCTCCAGGTAGAATCTCAAGTATTAGTTGTACAACATTTGTATAGCAACCATAAAACACGGAAGCTATATCGGTACCCATCAGTTTTTCCTTCCCGGTGTAAATTGAGTACTTTATTATAGATTGTCCAGTGATAATGTCCACAGTGT
>JAVJIF010022158.1:0-79106 GCA_038442645.1 Agave tequilana
CAACTCTGCACAATCTTGTGAGTTGACAACTCTGCCTGATACCATCAAGTTTCTTAATGGATATTACTAAAGTTTCTACCCTACACCAACAATACGAAGTTGTGGTGAGGGTTCAGCATAATTCTTTTATATTTAACATGCCAGCACAATTCGAGTGCCATATTTTATTGTGAGGGTTCAGCATAATTCTTTTATATTTTAACACGCCAGCACAATTCGAGTGCCATATTTTATTGGTCAAAACATGAGCTTTTTGTATAGCGGTATTTTTTTTAATTTAAACCCGCCTTTTTCTTAATGTGCGTTTTGTGAGAATTGAACCTGGGTTGCCCTGATACTATATTAAAGTCCTGCCGCTACATCAAAACTCGAAAGTTGTGGTTAGGGTTGAGGATAATTACCTTTATATTCTAATAGAATATTGAATGAATGACGGCTGGTTTGTGAGAAAAGTCAACACTCAGAGTATTGAATAGAATATTGCTAGACCTCTCATTAGCTTGTTTACATGTATAGATCCTCTTGTCAATTGTTGTGGTGTAAGGATGGCCTCTTTTAGCTTGATACGAAAATGCCTTCTCAAATGGAAAGAGCAAGCTACATGACGCAACCTCTAGGGATATGTTGCTCTAGAAAAAGCAGACTGCCTACTGGAATAAAACTAGTGCATGTTGAACTGGTCTCCACATGCATGTGAAGGAGCTATTTAGTACTATGGTACCTAATATGATTTGGAAATGTATCACCTCAAGTCGTTTTGTATTGTCAGAAGAAAAGAAAATGTATGATCATACTAGCAATGTATGTAAATGATATATAAAACTAGAACCATCTACTTTGACGAGATAAGAGATTTGAAAGTTTACTTGCGTGTGAAGGAGAACAAATTTGAAGTGCAAAGGACAAGAGATTGGGGATGATTTGGATAGAATAAGAAATTTTATGGTTTACTTATGGTAACTTAAATATTCTCTAAGGATAGACATAAGCTAGATATTCAGGAGATCAGTTTACTCTCACAAGGAATATTAAGAGATTTACTAGAGCTTGGGAAAGTTAAGAGTAAAATAGGTTGGATTCCAAGGGCTGAAAATAGTTTGAACAATGATATTGACACCAGAGAACCTCTTAATTATCCTGTTGCGGTTTGTCTCATTATTGTTACTGTGTGGATTGCTTAGTATGCTGGGATCCCACAAGATAGGAACGAAGCAACATGGTTGATTATAATAGACTTTTGAAATAATGCATCAATTTAAGATTATTTGGAATGAAGGGTTAGCTAGGTCAAACTAAGCAAATCAAGCAAGTTCTTTATTTACTATTTACTTATTAATTAAAAATTAATTTCCTTTTTTGGTAAGAAGAATATGTAGCCCGTCTCAAGTGGGATATGAACTCCAGCTCTCTTGCACAATTTCAAGAGGTTTTACCATTGTGGTACAATGGCATTCATTACTGGATTCTTGAATTAAATGGTCTATATAGCGATAAGCAAGATGGAGCTTAGCAAGAAAAAGGCTGAGTTCGATACATGTTAATTTGTCTACTCATGGGAATGGCTTTTACAAAAGGAAGATGTAGCACTTCACGAACAAGAATACACTTGCACAATGGTTGCACACATTGTTTAACACAAATGCCTTCTAGCAATATTTTATATACAACACTTGCAGAAAAAAGTATGTTAAATTAAATCAGAGAATGTTAATAGTTAATACAATGGTTTCAAATATTGGCCGATTTGATATATATCGGCAATATCGTGTTGGATTTGAGGTATCCGATACGATATTACCACTATAATATCACCCAATATTTGGGTCGATATTACCGATATGACCGATATTGACGGCCAATATCGACTACACTAATACTAAAAACAATTGGCCGATACTGATACCAATTATGAGATTTTAAACCACGTTTAATACCTTCTACATAGGACGTATTATGGAGTAAATGCAACAATAATAGTAACAAGTAAAGATTTCCTCTCTGTTTTCTTAGAACATAAAATAAAATGTTATTCCTAATTTTTCCACTTCAGCGAAACAAAATACTGCAAATTATCCACACTTGTTTGGACGCCTCACTACCAGCTTTCTAATGTGTTTCTTCACTTCATTCTATATTTCCCTATAACAATCAAAACAAACCATCTTTTCATGCTTTCAAAAGTATTCTCGTTGGAGGAACATGGTGAAGCAAAGGCTCTTGAAACGAGGTTTATGTTATTGGATTCTATTATTAAAGACCTCAGATGGAACTAGGGAAATATGGCATCCAACAAGCTCGTAGAAAGAGCGGTTATTCAAAATGGAAACATTTAAGCTGCTTCCATGATTAAAATCTCATATCAGTAACGCCATCGACCAAGGTTTTTAATATCTTTATCGGAAATATCAGCAATAAGCCATATATCAGGCGGGCAATATTATAAGTTAATATCGTATCAAGTACCTCAAATCCAAATATATATCAGAATCAACGGATATTTGAACCATGGTTGCATGAGAAGAGAAAAATTTTAACAGCATAATTGTCAGGTTGTTGCTTTAATGCACAGGATATCTATTTAAATCTTTTATTTACCATGTTCTGGGTAATCAGTTGAATACTACGTAAAAAGAAAATGATCAATCCATAGTCTTATGCTACATGTGAAGAAAGCCTGCTACTTAGGTAAGTCTAAATTAAGTCAAAAGTGTTCAATTGAAACATTTTTCAAATAATTTACACAGGTGAGCATATATGCTTCATTTGCATGCTTCATTTGCATTTAGAGTGTCATTTTTATTTCGATAAGCCAGGTCAAGCATCCTAAATTGAAGAGTTTTTTGAAGTATAAAAAAAGGATTAAATTTCATGGTGAGTGAACTCATTAAAAATTTCTTAAGAAAAATAACGGAGGATCTCGAAGATCTGATTGTACAAAATGCATATCAAACACATGATACAATCACTTAGTTGCTTGTGATAGAACCTAGCACAGTTCAAATGATTATGGAACAGCATTTTATCAGCTAACAAAAGCTAAGTTGACAGATAAACCATAAACATGTAAAATATCACGTTGTGTGAATGAAAATGTACAGGATCAAATAGCACATTGAAGAAGGGCAAGGATTCAGAAATCATTTGATGCTTGGTTCTCATCACATTACTGCATCGCCATTTTTTCACATGACATTGTATAATACTATGGTTGCAACTTCTTCAATCATTTGGCATTTTTCCCATCTTAAATATTTTTCACCGAAGGATTGCAGACTAATTAGTTCCTTCAAATTCAGTGATCCGTGTAGTCCTCACAAAATCCATCACTTGACAGTTTACGGAGGTGAACAACTACAGTATATATAATATATATTCCCTAGTGCAAATCACTGAGTAAAACATGCACCCCTTGGCCCTTGCACAATATTTATCGTTATAAATTCACCTCTAACTGTTTTACGTTTCAAATTAGATTTTTTTTGTTAAATGCGTCAAGGATTCCTTCTCTAAATAATAGGCATCTCACTGTTTCCAGCTTGTAGAGTCGAATTCTATCCTACTTCATTCTTTCCCAACAAATAAATAACAATAAAAGTAGACAAAAAATAAGAAGGCAAAAACACTAAACTCCTGACCTCAGCCTGCATCCCAGCATGCCTCCTGACCCCAATGGCATCATACATCACGATCAGGCTAAACCCGAGGCACACCGGGAACAGCGAGTCCCCAACCCATGGCAGAACGCCACCGACGTCGTCAACGCCGTGCACAGCGCCGAGTGCGACGACGGCATCCCGCCGGAGTTCACCAGCATCGCGGGGTCCCACCTTTTCTCAACAAAGAAGTTCAAGAACACTTCATGGACTGAGCAAGAACCCAGGCGACGAGTCCCGAGACGAACGTGGGGTTCCCCGCCAGCGTCCAGAGAAAAGGGCTGACCTTGGCCTTGGACACCGATACCGCGGTGCTGCTGCTCATCAGCATGGAGCCGATGCTGCTGCTGCAGAGGAGGCGCTGGCCGAAGACTTTGGACGAGATGGGGAGGCCGCCATTGGAGAAAGATTGGAGCTTTTTGAGGGCTAGGGTTTTGAGACTGGAGGGGAACAGGAGTTTAAGGTTTTGGGGGGAGGGAGAGGAGGGAAGAAGGAGAGAGCGAGGAGAGGTCGGAGGTTAAGGCTAATGGGTTCCATGGATGCAGCAGCAGCAGGGCATCGCCTGGAGGGAGAATGGGAATTTTTTTTGTGTGGTGGGAGGGAAAGATGAAGGAGGCTTGTTTTCTGTAATTGATTGAAAAATATAAATAATCTTTTGGTTCGGAACTGGACGGGTGAACCTACGAGGGATTATTCCCGAATGATTCAAACTGGAAAGCGGCTCATTTTATTCGTCGAATAAAAAAATATAAGACTTCAATTTATTTTCTAATCCATAACAAAATAAATAAATAAATAAATAATAGGAAAAAAACAACCACAGGCAAAGTCAGTAATAAGCACAAGATGTAAAATTCGATATCGTAGTTATTGTTTCTTGACTCCTTGTTTATGATTATAAGAGTAATTTAAGAAGAGCATAAGAAATAAATGCAACTGATTTGTTGAGATGGCAATACTCTTTTACAATCATTGCTGAGCTGGCTGGACGTCCTTGAAAATAAAAGTCCACTTGAGGATAAAAAATTTAAAACAGAATATTAAAAACATTAGTTTTAAGAACCACAGCTACATACACATACAGAGCCCTTGCTTTTTGTTTCTACACGTTCCAGTTCACCTCCTCTGGGACCTGGGCTCCTCAAACCACCATCAAAACATCACTGTTACACGCTTGCATGCACATGCAACACAAGTATCCACCCAACTAGTTATTGTTCACCGGAGGTTTCGAATTCAAGGACAAGCTACGGCTCTAAAGAGAAGAAAACGTAGAAAGATTACATATAAATAGATAGTTACAATTGTCAGCTAAAAGGAGAATACAGTTGTAATCTAAAGGATTTTTTCGCAGAAGCAGATGATGAATAAAACCAAATCAAAAGTTACAACAGCAGTCTCACTAAATTACCTAGTACTAGTAAGCTTAGCTATTGCCTCTTTTCAAATAAGTTTAAAAGAAAAGTACAGACTTACCTAAAAACTTTTAAGAGGTATGGCCGCTCTTCAAACTGGGTAAAATATTACATCCCTCAGGATTCCGATCTGGGTTGATTTTCAAAGCTCGCCTGATATTACTTGAGGCAACAGTTACAAATTTACTGTCGCGCCTCAAGACCTCCTATTGACAAATTTAAAATACAGTATAGATGAGGTACCACTTTTGGCAGAACTCTCAGTAGAAACAGTGTTCCTCATGATCTTTTATCAAACTTCCTCTCGCCTGACCTTTCTTCAGCTTCTTTTCTTTTTGCTGCCTGTAATTTGAGACAGTAATTCATAAGTCAGAAAAAAACACACTGTATATATCCACGTGCAATAAAACTTAAGATAAATTGATAGGTAAATATTGGATAAACATAGGGTCCTTGAATCTATTGATAGAAAGTACCAAACGTTCTTCACAAAAAGAAAAAGTAAAAATAAAAAGTGCAAAAGGTTCAGTTACTGATTTCCAGGACACAGAAGAATAATAGGTACAATCCACACCACAGGTACATGCTAGATACGGGTGTAAATGAAGGAGATACATAGCGCATACCAAAATATCTGTATCCAGCCCATTTATAAGCTGTACTGAGTAACTAAATGAACTGAGTGTTGAACATTATTATATTCACTAAAACAAATGTGGATATGAAGCATAATTGGATATATTAAATATCCATTACACCCTCTTGTATAAACTCATCAAATTGATACTAAAAGTACCAAAATCAAAAAATGTAGTTACTAATTTGCAAACAATAACTTATATATTAATTATATATTATTTATTTACGTCTATATAGTAGTAACAAACTACATATATATATTATTATAAGCAAAACAGATATTAGAGCACATGAGCATAAGCTCAAGCATAAGGCACTTCCTCTCTCGTGGAATATTGCGAGTTCAAATCTCCTCATCCGTAGTGGGTGAGGACGCTACAAAGCATATTAAAAGACAACACAGCTTCGTGGCGTATGCAGACCACTAGACTTGACTAGCAGTTTGTGGAAGCTCGTTCAAGGCGTACGGAGGCAGTGCGTGAAAGTTGTTAGCAGTTTTGTGGAGGCTAAATTGTTGTGACTCATGCGTGCAAACTAGGTGTTTCATTCTCCTCTTATGAGAGTTTCTTTTCCCGCTATGAGGGTCTTGCCCCCACTATGATGATGCGAGAGAAGTGTCAAATATCCTTGTCCTGTTGCAAGATTGGAAGGAAATACAACGAAGATAACAATCATGTGTCCAATATTCAGTAATGGGTAAAGAAAAAGTAAGTTGTTTTCATGAACTATTTGTTTGTATGTGCGTATCAGAGTGCATGAACACACAAGAGAAGGGTACAAATTCAAAGCTAATTGGAGCTCACGCGCGCGCGCGCACACAGACACAAAAAGCCATACCCACCCATCCCAAGAGTGATGAGCTGAGGTAGAGAAGAAGGTAAGGAAGGAGGGATACGTGCAAAGATTAAAAGCACTGAAATCACTAACATTCTAATTAACATATTCATTAAATCACAGCTGCTATATCCAACTTTAACCTCAAGTCAATAAGCTAAGATGGACGTGTTTCATGCACCCAAAATTGTAATCAGTAAATAATAATCACTCATCAAGAATCAACTCGAGCTGAGCTCAATTCAGAAAGTCACTTACTATTGTTAATCACAAGGTGCATTTCAGACTCGTAATGTGTTTGGTAACATGAGATTGATATTTGCGTGCGTGCGTGTGCGTGTGTGTGTGTGTGTGTGAGATAGAGAGAGAGAGAGACTTACACAAGGTAGCGTGTCTCTGTGTGTGTGTATGTAGAGAGAGAGAGAGAGAGAGAGAGAGAGAGAGAGAGAGAGAGAGAGAGAGAGACTTACGCAAAGGCAGTATATCCACTCCCAGCATTGGCAACAGATAAATGTGCTGCATGCACACCGACTGCAGAGAGATTATCATGCCCACTAGAATGCACAGGATTCTTTATATCTCCATCAATCTAAGAACAATCAAGTGATGAAACAAAGTAAACGTAATGTTTCAATTTCATCTCTAGATTAGGATCTAAATATAAGAGTTTAGCAACTGAAAACCTTATCCCACTTTGATTTCTTAGTCTGCCTGATCTCTCTAGTAGCATCAGGAACTGTTGAAACCGAACCACTAGTTACAGCTCCGGAAATGCCTGCAACTAGCATATACCAAATAGTATGTAATTAAACAACTGACAAACTGATGTAAAACGGGAAACCCTATAGTGTGGTATATCATGATAGGTCTGGATTTTTCAACGTTCACCAACAATACGATCTTCAGTAAGAAATTATTAAAATTAATAAGGCGACCAGATGGATTTTAACAATGATTTGCAAATATGTAGAGTCTAGATAATTTCAGTCTCAATGAATCAAACAATATTCAGTTATTCAGAAACAGTCCAAATCGCAATATAAGGATCAATAGAAAACATACCTTCAATAGAAACGCGCAACTCACAATATAAGTGGACAACAATAAATAATGATAAAAATCTAGAGACAAATCGTGATGTAATCCAGCTGATATTTCAATTGTTGAAAATATATTTTACCTACTGAGAAGCTCGTTCTTAGGCATCCAGTATGGTACGCACTGATCTATTCTGCTTTGATTCCTTCATTGAATTCAGATGTTGCTTTACTTAGCTTGCTAATTCACTGTTGATGGAGTTGTTGATCCTCTGTTATTGCAGTGGCTGTTCTGAGACTTGGCTCGGCAGAGTGGTAGCAAAGAAGAGAGGCGAGCGAGCTGGAATCGTTGGAAGCTGCTACAAAGCCGTTGGGATGTTTTGGACGTCAGGAGAGATGCAGAGAGGCAGCGAAGGAGAAGCCTCGACTGCAGACAGGGCGCTGTCGGCAGATGATCGACGACTTGGGCGCGACTGATCTTGTGCTCGGGTTCGTGCTCGAGCACGCGTGAAGGCCGACGAGGGGCAGGACTCGATAGGGCGAGGTGGTCGTCGTGGCGAAGAGCAGAGATGGGAAGGTGTTGATCTGGGCTCGTACTGAACGCTGACGATTAGAAGAAGCTCGGGCTTCAATGGCGGATCAAGCAGGGCGCGGGTGATGGGCTGTTGTTGATGTGGAGTCAATGTTGGTGGTGGGTGTTGGGTCTCTGCGGAGTCGACGAAGATGAGGACAGACTTCAGTTGATGGCAAGGAGGAAGGACTTTGATGGGTTCTTTTTTTTTCTTTTCGCTGGTAGCTCTGTACGTGGGTGAAGGAAAAGAAAGGGAGAAAGAAGTAGAGGAGGGTGTGGGGTTCTAGTTCTGTGTTTGTTGTTTGGAGAGGAGAGAGGAGGAAAAGGAGATGGGGCTCACGTGAGTGAGGATGTAAACAGAATTTTGATTTTGAGTTGTGGGTTTTTTCTTTTGATCTTGGGTTGTGGCTTTTTTTTCTTTTCTGATTTTATATTTGGCTTTGTAACTTTTGTGGAAAAGAAAATGGATGGGATCAGTGAGGATATGAGAGATGGAGATAAGATTTGAGAGGGAGAGAATTGAAGAAAAGATAAGAGGATAACTAAAATTGGTTTCACACCAAACAAAGTTTTGAATTGGATTTCACATCCAGATTCACAAAAAGATTTCCATGAGAAAATACTCAAATTCCATTCAATTGATCAACTTCATTACAATTTTATTGGAATCATGCCTTAAGATAGACTAAAAGAACTGAGGACTTTCTCCACGCAGTCGATGTGGGACTAAAAAGAAGAAATACAAAGTTAAAACCAAAAAAAAACAACTCAAATAATAAAAAATACAAACTCCAATCGACTGAAACAACTCGAACAGTGGCACTCTTTGGATGTCCGCATCATTCTCCCCAGGTAGGAGAAAACTCGACTCCGTCGAGTTTCGTGTAGAAAGCTCCCGTAACGCTTCAACACAACTGGGTCTACCTGCTGCAACTCACCACTCAATAGATAATATTCATTTTAAACAATCAGATATCATTAGAATACACCAGATAATTTAATCATTCAAAATTTTATCACATTCACTGATTATTAGGATGAATATCTGAGAGTGGAATCAATGTGGGAACTCTAAAAAAAGGCTCAGGGAAGACTCAAACCAGTAGGGTGTTAGGGTTAAAATCAAATACATGTAATCCACTGAATACCCAACATTGAAAATAAGACTAATTTCAAAATCATTTAAATATATATAACATGAATATTGTAATTTAATTTTTACGAGATTTTGAAAAATCTGACACTACATCATGCAAATCATTAACAGTTCTTGGGAAAACCATTTCGACGAATCTGAACCATCTTAAGTTGTCAACACTAAACAATCTCATAAATTTCAGTTAGCGTCGTAATGCTCAATATATCACTGATTTTTCATGTATAAATCATGCATGTATATGAAAAATGTGATGCACATACATATATGCAGACTCAGAATACTCTAGAATGAACGGCAGCAGAGAGCTCATTTTAGCGCCTACATATGCAAAATAGTAACTTGACTCCCTATTGGATGGAAAATTTTTAAGCACTTGGTTCAGTGAGTCAACAATACTCACGACCTCTCTCAAAAGAAATTATTAGACGTACCAGCATAAATGTATGTGGTAATTTACCTATTACTTTATTAATAATGACAAGAGATATTTTAACTGGTAAAGTTCGAGTGAAAACACACTTTTGTTTAACCGTAAGGGAGGAAACTTTGATACTCTGCAGACCGTGAGGTTCTCCTATAACGGCATCCCTTAAGTCTTCGGATGCAGATCGACCATAAATGGTAACATCCCTGATCTGATCAACATCTTTTGTCATTATATAGCTCCAAAATTTGTCCTCATAAACATGGGTGTTTATTAGGACAGAGCACTGTTGCTTGTTCTCTAGTGACAACTTATTAACTTACTCTTTGAGTTCAATAGGTGCGATAGGATCCATCCTATGGTGTGGCAAGTCAGAAAGATTAGCTCCTGGGATTAACTCAGTGGCGTGTTGGATCTCACGCGTCTGTAGTAGCTTATCCGGGAGGTCTTCAGAAAAGACAGCAATAGATTCCTTGGCAATAAGGTTGACTTCAGTGAGATTCAGAGCATTGTCTTAGGAGAGACATCAGTAAACTCCATAATATCTGGAACGACTTCAAGAGGATTCGAAGTATTGGACTCCTCAAGGTTATCACCCGTAATCTTTTCGTCAAGGTCTGAGTCTTCTAATTCTTTCACCAGGCAAATAGCTCCTTCAGATAGGACATCGACAAGTTCCGTGATCATAGGGGCAGGTGTCAGCAATAGAAGAGGAAGATGTTGACGACCAGAGCAGACAATGACAGTAGGAGTCAACAGTAAATGAAGTGGAGAAGGTGGTGTCGGAAGTAAAGGAGGAATGGGCTCTAAATTTGTTACAAGTGGTTCCCCAACTTAAGTGACTTTGACTGGAGTTGGGCAGTTGGCAGTAACATGCTCATAGTCTTGACACTTATAACCAGTGTTCTAAAAAACCCGTTATATAACTTGTTATAACTCGTTATATAACCTAACGCCGACCAATCGATACGTAACAGGGCTAAAAAACACAATATTTCATAACTATGGTTATTTTACCCGTAATGTTCATTATGTTACGTTATTAACGTAATGCACCGTAACTTACGTTATGGTGCAAGTCGACTTTTTACAAAATCCCCCAAATTTGCTCGGTCTAGGGCCAAAAAAAATCCTCTCTGCAACCTCGCCGCCATCAACCTCGTCGTCGGCGCCGAGAAGAAGAAAGAAGAAAGAATACCCTCTCTAGTGGTTCTCCGTCGTGATGATTCTCGTCGGTGGTGGCTCTCCGTCGTGGTCTCGTCGGTGTCATCTCCAAGCACATGTAAGCTCTCTCTCTCTTCTCTCTGCTCTCTCTCCCCTTTCTGATCTCTCTCTGCTATCTCCCAGGAGAGAGGAGAGAGAGATCTGAAGAGAACAGAGAGACTACGGGAGGGGAAGAGAGCAGAAAGTGATCGGAGGGGGAGAGAGCAAAGAGAGTGAAATATCTAGGGAAGAGGGCAGAGAGAGATAATTGTTAAAAGTATGACTGAGATAATATTATCAAAAGATAATTGCTAAAAATTATCATGCTTGTTATCATACTTGTTATAATTTAATTATCATGTTTGTTATACTTTGTTATGTTTGCGAGCTTATTATGAAATTGTTATGTTTCCGAACTTATTATAACTTGTGAATGTGAAAAATTACTGTGATACTTGCTAAAAATTATTGTGAGACTTGCAAATGTGTCATATTATTTTGATATATTTTTATATTTTTTAAATTATTTTCTTATTTATATAAATTCTTAAATATAGTATATATATTTATTATTAATTATATATATAAATCGTGTAACCTACGTTATGCGTTATATTATAACCTATTTAACATAACAAAAGAAAAACATTATCATTACGTTATCGTATTTTAAACATTGCTTATAACACTTAATTGTGGGACTAAACTTGGAGTAGTCTTTGTCGCTAGACTCTTTTATCACGGGCGTGGCTATTAGGAGAGTAAGATTTTCAGGTTTGATTCTTTTAAGTCAAGTCTAATCACCGGAATACCTTTCTTTAATCTGTCATTGGTAACGATGATTTGAATTAGTTCATTTGAGATGTATGGATTCACTGGAGAATTGGTGTTATCAAACTTCTCGACTTTAGTGATGATCCTATCTAGGGTTTGATTAGAGGACTCAGTGGTTTGGATCAGATTATCAAGTTGAACTCTTATGGCAGGAAGTGCCGTGGCAAGCTGGGAATTCATATGGGTGGGATAAGAGTTACTAGATGCAATTTTTTTATTTTTAATATTATTTTATGCAAAGAAAAATATGAAATTCCTAACAACCGTATGATGTAGAAGTTTTCCTACCTAAACCATGCTCTGATACCAAACTGATGTGAAACGGGGAATCCTATAGTGTAGTATATCATTGATAGGTCTGAATTTTTCAACGTTTCACAAACAATATGATCTTCGGTTGGAAATTATTAAAATTAATAAGGCGACCAGATGGATTTTAACAATGATTTGCAAATATGTAGAGTCTAGATAATTTCAGTCTCAATGAATCAAACAATATTCAATTATTCAGAAACAGTCCAAGTCGCAATATAAGGATCAATAGAAAACATGCCTTCAACAGAAACGCACAACTCACAATATAAGTGGACAACAAGAAATAATGATAAAAATCTAGAGACAAATTGTGATGTAATCCAGCTGATATTTCAATTGCTGAAAATATATTTTACCTACTGAGAAGCTCGTTCTCAGGCACCTGATATGGTACGAACTCATCTATTCTGCTTTTGATTCCTTCACTGAATTCAAATGTTGCTTTACTTAGCTTGTTGATTCACTATTGATGGAGTTATTGCTCCTCTGTTGTTGCAGTCGCTATTCTGAGACTTGGCTCGGCACAGTGGTAGAAAAGAAGAGAGGTAAGCGAGCTGGAATTGTTGAAGCTGCTCGGCAGCCGTTGGGATGTTGTGGACGTCAGGAGGGATGCAGAGAGGCAGCAAGGGAGAAGCCTCGGCTGCAGGCAGGGCGCCATCGGGAGATGATCGGCGACTTGGGCGCAACTAATCTTTTGCCGGGTTCGCGCTTGAGCACGCGTGAAGGCCGACGAGGGGCAGGACTTGATAGGGTGAGGTGCTCGTCGTGGCGAAGAGCAGAGATGGGGAGATGCTGATCTGGGCTCGTACTGAACGCTGACGATTGGAAGAAGCTCGGGCTTCAATGGTGGATCAAGCAGGGCGCGAGTGATGGGCTGCTGTTGATGTGGAGTCAATGTTGGTGGTGGGTGTTGGGTCTCTGCGGAGTTGACGAAGATGAGAACAAACTTCAGTTGATGACAAGGAGGAAGGACTTTGATGGGTTCTTTTTTTTTTTTTTGCTGGTAGCTCTGTGTGTGGGTGAAGGAAAAGAAAGGGAGAAATAAGAAGAGGAGGGTGTGGGGTTCTGGTTCTGTGTTTGCTATTTGGAGAAGAGAGGAGATGGGGCTCACGTGGGTGAGGATGAAAACAGAATTTTGATTTTGAGCTTTGGCTTTTTTCTTTTGATTTTTGGTTGTGGCTTTTTTTCTCTTTTTTTTCTGATTTTATATTTTGGCTTTGTAACTTTTGTGGAAAAGAAAATGGATGGGATCTGTAGGGATATGAGAGATGGGATAAGATTTGAGAGAGGGAGAGAACTGAAGAGAAGATAAGAGGATAACTAAAATGGTTTCACATCAAACAAAGTTTTAAATTGGATTTCACACCCAAATTCACAAAGAGATTTTCCTTGAGAAAACACTCAAATTTCATTCAGTTGATCAACTTCATTACAATTTTATTGGAATCATGCCTTAATATAGGCTTACAGAACTGAGGACTTTCTCCACGTAGTCGATGTGGGACTAAAAAGGAGAAATACAAAGCTAAAAAAAACAACATCGACTCAAATAAATAAAAAATACCGACTCCAATCGACTGAAATAACTCGAACAGTGGCACTCTTTGGATGTCCGCATCACAAACTATAACTAGAATATAACTAGTGGGGGGATCAAACCAAGTTTTTACATTAGAATAAAAACAATGGAACAAAATTAATGTCAATTATCGCCTAATAAATGAAAATTGGTACCTGAAATATGTGTGCTGATCTTTAACGCAGGAGTAATGGTGCCCGGTTATGTTCCCACAGGAACAAAATCAACTTTCTGACTCTTTTTTCTTTCCTGCTCCTTTCTTTCCATCTCGCATTTCATGTCAGCTTCTGTAGCAGAAATACAAGACTAGAGCTGAAGGTACATACAATATAACATGGTCTGCTGCTTATAAAGACAGCAGGTGCAAGAAAAACCTGATTACGAGTACTCTACAATATAATGGATTTAGGAGTTAGAAATGTATTAAACAAACATATTCAGTGTATTTGAAAATCATTATACAAACATATTATAACAAACTAGTCTAGTCTAAGTTGCAACAATTTATGTTCCCTGCATTATATAACACTATATAGCACATTATTTGGGGATGTAATTGTATACAAACAAGTTAATTCTATCTGTGCACACACTAAGTTGTCTGTTTGCTTATGCTAATCTATGCTATAAATTTTTATTATCTAGATTGTAATAATCTAACTCTACTTATAGATTGTAACTGATTTTTCCAAATATGAGGTGCAATACAACCTACTTTCCAATATTCCTGGAAGGTACTAATACCAGCATGCAGTTGGGAAAAGATTCTTTTGTTATATTGCTATGCATGCAAACAATGAAGATGGTTGTAGTTAAACTTCTTTAGCCACTTGTCATTTGGTATCTTTGATCTCATTTACATGATAGCATAAGTATCAAGCAATAAAGTTAGCTTAGTCAAATTCTTCATAAGGAATTGAACGAGACATATTGGATTTTGAAAATACTTAATACTTATCGATAAATTTCATAAGTGAGGTGGCAGATTGTGATGCTTAAAGTGGGTTAAAGCCATTGAGTCATAGAATAACTTTGAATAACAGAGACGACTTTGACCCTCACACTGAACAATTCAAGGGGAACTAAGAATAGTCAAAGGTAACCTGTACCATCCCATCCCAACAGTCATTTACTTAAAAATGCAGTGTGACCTTACGAAAGCAGAATCCTCTATAGCTGACATGACCAAAATGTTTCTGCCATGAACTTAGACATGACAAAAAATGGCTGTTTACTCCTTGTTTTAGCTCTAGCAGCAAGATGAAGGATTTCTCACCCTTCATTCAATCAAATAATCGCTTTGAGCTCAGCTACTGGAAAGCCTTGCAGCTAACTCACTAACTCTTTTATTATCTATAGCATAGAAACGAGTGGACCTTCCGGTCAGGAGCATCCTTTTTCTACCATAAACTATGTTTACTCTTTATGGAAACAATTTTTTTTGTATCTTTCTAGACATATATTTTCTTAGGCTTTAAGAAAGCTTCTTATTATAAATAAAGGCTAAGCCTACTTTTGTACTCAGTAAGAGCTAGAGATGAAATGATATGCCAATGAAATTTGCATTCTCTTCTATGCTGAGAGTTTTCTTGGGTAGATGGTCTGAGTCATCTTGATCGTGGTATTAGGCTACTTTGGTGTAAGGCCGCATCTATCCTTGTATAAATCCTTATTTTCTTCTCGTCCTTTCATTCTCTTCCACTTGTGTTTCCCCTATTCCTCGTCATTTGGTATCGAAGCAAATTCATCTTGAACTTGTTACCACATTTGACTCAGTGATGGTCTACAATCAATCAAGTAATATCAACTTTAATGGGGAGTGTTGCATCCTTCAGGCATGTCTCACTTCTCTTAAGAGAAGATTTATGGGTACAAGAAAATAACTCAACAAGTACACTTCACCATCTCCACTGCCACGTCAGCGGAAACATCCTCTTCTTCGATATCCAAGACAACAAAAGACTAATTGAGCTTGTTTCACCATTGGGTGAACTGGTTTCGCTGACAATAAATTTGTCGTCATCTCTACCTCCAAATTAGCCGTAATCTCAATAGAAAGATGATTATCTTCGATGTCCACTGAGATTTTACAACCTTTCATTGAGATTCCCCCACCACCTCTATCAATCACTACACTATTGAAGATCATCTCATTGAGATCCCTCATTTCCCTCCACCTCGATTGATAACCATGTCAACAATGTCACCATTGTCGATTTTGGGGCCGATCTTACCAATGGTACAACATCTAGCAAAAGAGATCATTATATATATATATAATATATATATATAATATATATATATATATATATATATATATATATATATATATATATATATATATATATATATATATAACTGGAGATCAGTTCTCTCCCCACTTGATGAGGATGTTAAGCTTGAATGGAGGGAACATCAAGGTAGCACAATCTTTGATGGAGTCCATTCAATGAGTTTGAAGTCTTGATCGACATTAAGTCCAATCCATATGTTCAATTTCATTCAGAACTTGAAATCAAGTTTTCTCCAGCCAGGGGAGATATAATGAAGAACACTTAAAAGGTAGTTTACTTTTGGATGCTACAACAAGAAGGGGGGAAATAATTATACTTTAGATTTTTATATATTTTTAGATTTTTTATTTTAATTGAAAAGCATTATTGTGTAGCTCATCCTACAAAGACAAGATATTAGTATTAGATTTATTTAGAAAGTCAAATATCTATTTCCTAATTTCTAAGTTTAGATATTTATTAAGCCTTGAGTAATTGTTTGAAATCTTTTTAAATATTTGATAAAATCTTTTGAAAACTTTAATTGGATTTATTTTTATTAGGATTAGTCTTTTAGAAAAAAATATGTATCTTTCTACATCTATCTTTTCTTAGCTTTGAGCATATATCTTATTGTAAATAAGGTTGGGTTTTCTTTTTAAATATTAATAATTGGAGATGAAATAATATGCCAATGAAAATTATGTTCCTCTCTGTGAAGAGTTTTTCTTGATTTGATGTGTGAGGCCATATCTATCCTTGCGTTCTTCCCATCTCTTTACTTCTTCTCGGGCTTCCTTTGTTCCTCATCACTTCCACTGTAAATTATAGTGAGGATTGATAAATATCTATCTACTATTATAATGCAAATTCTTGAGTCTCTAATAGTTGTTTCACGGTCCACTCTCATATCTCTCTCTACATATTTGAATAAATAAAAAAAATAAAAAACTATTTTACATCTAACATCATACTTTATTTTACTCTCTCATTAAATGATATTATTATATAAGTAACTTTTTGATAACTTTTAATTGTTTTAATGGCACATTTATTATATCATTCAAATTAAAAATTGTTTAATTAGATGTTTGACTACTTAATTAATGATTCTATTATTTTATTTTGAGAACACAATATGTATTTAACATCTTAATTTCATCTAAGTAGTTTTTCATCTAAATTTCTTTCTATATAGATATCGATTGTTTTTTTATCGCGCGCATCGCACGTGCCAATAATCCAGTATTTTTATACTCTAATACTCTCACACATGCTAAACACCCATATCACTAATGGATACATGGGTTGTCCACAATGATTTTTTATTATTATTTTAAAATAGGCACCGAAATGAGTTTGACCTGGGTGGCTATACTACCATCATAATTTATCTCTCACTACACTATGCTCACATTCCAAAGTCGTAGCGAGGGTTTAGGGATATCTATTCCTATAATCTGACAATTACTATCTATGAAACACGCACACTCCTATCATGAAGCCATGTAATGTAATGTCGTGTCAGACAAGTGTCCGACACGCATCATGTATATTTTTAAGAATTTGTCACGTCTTAGCATGTCTTATCCATCTTATTATGGCTGCGTCCGTGCAACATAGATTACAACAATCACTAAAGCATAACATTTGCTACACATTGTAATATGGCCAACTTATCCCATATCTTTAACAATTATTCACTATTACAAGTGCCCACAATTTTGGCTTAGTTAAGACTTCCAAATACAGTCGAAGCATCAAAATATATGCTCAACCCTATTAATCAGCCATTATCATATTAACTGTTACCGAACGTGATAGAAAAAGTTAATGTTTGGAAAGCAGAAGCTGAAGCGAAGCAGCAAGGAAGGTTTTAAGCTTTAAAAGGGCTTTTAGCAACAAAAAACATTGGGGTTTTTTCTTTATAAAAAAATTAAAAAATAATAGAAAGTAATAAAAATAGAAAAGAATAAGGAACAAAATTAAGAAATTAAGAACTTGTATATCTAATAAAGCAAATAAAGGACTAACTCTTAAGGGCAAGAATAAACATCAACATAGTAGATGATCCATACCATATAAAGCTCTTCTAACTCTTGAAGTGTAAGCCAAATCGTCTCAAAGCAGACACTACAAAAGCGGAGGTTTGAGTGAGGCTTTACGGGGCATTTTACAACAACCAAGAAGAAAAATTACACATCTCTAAACCTTACAAAAAAAGGGTTTACCCAATAAGTTAGTAGTTTATAAAGCATCAAAATCTCTCCATAATGGAGGAAGCATCTGCATTAATCGAACTTTTAATAGACAGATCTTTAACTAACCAAAAACACAAACTAAAAGTGTTTCCTAATGGATATAACATTCATGTTGAAGATCATTTCACTACAAAAAAAACCCAATTGGTGTCCCATATTGACATACATATTCACCAATGAATTGCAACAGCTTGAGCATGCAAACAAGTAATCTCTAAGAACCAAGTAGAAGACTGGTTCTGGTCAACCTCATAAACTGATAGTAGAAATACAGGGATCAGAAAGCTCCCTCGCTAGTTAATAGCATCTCTCATTTGCCTCTCTTCCTCGTATATTTTCAGCAATGTCTTCATGTATATCATGCCAATGACCATCCTCTTAAAACAGAACAGTACCTCCATCATCCTAGCATCCAGCTACATGAAATTAGCCTCATAGTCCAGCTTCCATGGCATCATGGCAGATATAGAAGAAACATTATCAAGAGAGTAAACAAATTGAAGAGACAAAGGACAAGAACATTTTGCTTCCAAAGCTCCCATCTCCCAAGCTCATTGTGGCACCTTGACTCTCATACAAAATCAATCCACACATTCCCTCCACTACCACGGTCTCATAAGCTTACCACAACATCTTCACCACTCACATATACAAGTTTATATCTAGACCTCTCCCCTAACACGCGTTTCTAAGATGCCAACTAAATTTCTCCTAGGCTCAGGACATATTCGCCTAGTATAAATACTCAAAGCCGATAACCAACCTAATTAGTCATAAAACTTATCTTAATACTTAGACAAACCAAACCAATGATGCTAAACTTACACCTATAGTTGCTGCTATCTCTAGTTGAAAGTCACACGCTTGTTCGTTTCTTTTCCAATACCATATATAATGTATATTTCTTCTTCTTTTCCCCCCTACATGATACAATCCTACAACCCAACAAATCAAGTTCATAAGTAGATCTTGCTCCATCAACCCCACGATTTTATCCATCATGTCCTGCTCTTCTACTTTTGTCCATGACTCAAAACCCTCTCCAGTGTCACCCATGCATAAATTTTTCAACCCCACAACCACTAAACAAAAAAGAGAAGTGCTTCAAGGTGATTGTACCTGAGAATTTCCTCTTCCCAGCTTGTGATTGCACTAGAAACTTTGAACTAAATGGTAGATGCCAAGTCGTAATTTGTTTATTATAGTATTGCTCAAAGTTAAGAGTTCCACTTTAATATCTGATTAGCGTATAAGAGCTTGTTAAGTGTTTCAGGCAAACAATGAACTTAGCTATGTTCACAATTTTCTTAATTCAATGATTTCTTTGGGACTCATTTGTATGTGTTTTACTACTCCCATCACCAATGCAAGGAATAAGGCAACTTCTTGCATATATGATTTGGCCATGATCATAAAATGCCTTGGGTCTCTCCTTTTTTTTTTTTTTTGCTCTTTTTCAAACATGAGCCATAGTCGGGACTTGAATCTGAGATTCCCCACAACTCAATCCCACCTTTTTACCGGTGAACCAACCTCACTGGCTTGGTGATCATCTGTTGGTAGACTGCACAGTTGTTACATAGTGTAGCAAGGTTGAGTATCTACAATAAGCTAGGTGGCACGGGCACTTCTATCATGAAGTCGTATCCGACTTCTAGGACACTTCTCAAACACTTTTCAAATATGTTGTTAATTATATACTATATTTTAAATTCAAAATAGTAGTCAAACACTTCTTTAACATGAGTCCTACATTTCTTATACACTTCTTTGTTCCCGTTGATATTTATTTAGATTCATGTATATACCAAAGTAATGCAAAAATGTGTCAAAATATTGATTTACATAAAGCTACAATAAGCGTAGATATCTATCAATATAAAAAGTGTAACCCATAACCCCTTGAGCTAATCTATTGAAACTTAAAGAGCCAAAGCCTACTCCTTTTGCAAAGTCATAAAATGTATGATAGGTTAAAATTTAAAAGCATATATGTTACATTGAGTGTTATCTCTTATTTGATGTCTGAAACTTTTTATGCATGCACCTAATTGTGTATGCGCTTCTTATTATTTCTACATATTCTCTATATATCCTAATATTACGATGTCGTCTCCCCATGTCCTACTAAGAAATTGGCATGTCGCATGTTTGTGTCCGTGTTGTACGTGCGCCTTGTGTCTGCATCCATGCTTCTTAGGCAACAAGTGACGGGTCCCATAATCTGCATGGTTAATTACAACAGGCAGACACGAGCCTCAACAATGAAGCTAAAACTTTGTAATGTATACGTATTGTTTGCATCCTCTAATGCAACAGAATACATACTATTATTATTCCAGCCACAACTAACTATTATATTTTTTATACTCGAGCATTGCAAGTTCTTTCTATGGATATAAGATGTCAACACCTCTTGAAAAATTTTACACACACACAACCATATGCAGAATCTACATCTAGATAGAGAGATCAAAGAAACAGGAAATTACCTATCTCATCAAAGTAGTCACTTTTGTCATACCCATGAGGGTCAAACACATCTTTACTGAAGCAGGTTCCAATCTGATCTATATCTTGATACCTCACAGCATGCTGCAAAAAGTCAGGATTTCGATAATCCTTCCTATTCCGCAAAGTTGCATTAAAACTTTTCCCTGCCTTCTTATATGCAAGGAATTTGTTTATTTTTTCCTGAAACAACCATTGAGAAAGATATGTAAGGGAAGAGAAAACACAACAATAACACCAGAATTATATACAACACAGCACGTACAAGAAGCAATTTGATAATCTTCTAAAGCTAAACGTTTTATCATTTAGAAATGAGAGACCTATTGGATCACTTCTGTAATTTGCAATGCATATGAAGATTTCACAAGTCTAATCCAAGAACTACAGCATTTATAACATGTATGTCCTGTCTCTTATTATCAACTGAACAAAACATTCAATTTAATTTGCCATCTAATCCAATCAAAACCTCGTTTCAAATGGATTTTGCACTTAATATCACGTTTGTGAATTGCTAAGTCACTGTTAAGAACTTACATTGGAAAATCAAAAAGTAGGTTGGTGGCAGTTATGGGTGGGTGGATTTTTCTGTTGGCGGGTGGTGGTGTGCGCACTGTTGAGATTTCACAAGTCTAATCTAAGAACTACACATTTATAACATATATGTCTGTGACTTATTATCAACTGAACAAAACATGCAGTTTAATCCGCCATCTTATCCAATCAAAACCTCATTTCAAATGGATTTTGCACTTAGTATCATGTTTGTGGATGGCTAAGTCACTGTTAAGAACTTATATTGGAAAATCCAGAAGTGTGTGCGTTGTGTGTGTGTGTGTTTTGGAGGGGTGGGGGGGTGGTTTGTTGGCCCTAAAAGAAGTCTGCCATACTGGAGACGCAGTTCTCCCTAGTCAGCACCCAATACACAGACTTCTGAGAATTATAGAGCCATGATCCCTCTAATTTCAAACTCTGTTCCACTTTGATTCATATGTACCTACTAATTTGAAAATAAAAGAGTTTTGCTATTGGTACTCTCCCCCTCATTCTACAAAAACCGTCCAAATTTTTTATCCTGAATTTCTTCCACCTCTTCTTCTAGTATATGAGAATTATAGAGCCAAGACCCCTCTGATTTCAAACTCCCTTCCACTTAGATTCACATGTACCTAACTAATCTAAAAGAAATAGTTTTGCTACTCCATGATACTCACCCCTCATTCTACAGAAACCGCCCAAATTTTTTATAATTTCTTCCCCCTCTCCTTTGACTAGAAACTAGTAGACTGGATCCTTATGATTTAAATATCAAGCGAGATAGAGAGGACAGAGAAGGTAAGATTTCCATTTAAAACGTAAAGTACCTCTTATCCAGCTAAAATATATAGTACATAGTTTCCATTCTTGTAAACAATTTTCCAGTGTACTGAATGATATAGAATGAAATTAACTGAATGGAAGAAGGCTGCAACAAGCACGCCATGTTTACTGATAAAAGACAAGTCAAAGCTGCTTGAGTGCTTTCTAGTAAAATCCTCAGAAAATTATGGGGTAAAATATGCTGTGAACACTTGTAACAATTTATGAGATTATTGTTAAAGAAAATGAAATACCTGCAGCTCCTCAGGGCACTTTGTCATTACGGGAGGAAGAAAACTTTTCACTGGATCATATTTTTGTACTTCTTCAGAAACCATAGCATCTATCTCAGCCTGAGCTATTTCAGGCTCTGTTCCATTAGAATCAATTGCCATACTGGTCTCAGATCTTGACTGTTCAGCTAAATCAGCAGGCTGAGGAGGTTCTGGTTGTGTGCTCGGTGTCAATAGTTGAACAGTTCCAGGAGGTGTTCTTTCTTCAAAATTCCCTGTAGAAACCCGAAACAGAAAGAAAAAGAGGGAAGAAAAGATTAGACTAGAGAATACAGATTCCTGTAAAAATACAAGGAACATCTAAATGTATACTACAACAGTCTGTTAAAGAATTGATGTAACACATAGTACCCAAAGGATGATGACAATTGCCTATACTGCTTCTAACGATAAGACATCTCTAACCTTTCCTCTCATTAAACTATTTTTTGTTACCATGCTGTTGCATCAGCTGCAGTTCGTTATTGATTTTTTTTCTATGTTGGCTTTTCTATTGAATTGCTCTCCTCTGAAGCTCTTTCCTTTCCATCACAATGTTTTTTGAATGCCCTCGTTCGTCCCATCCCTATCCCCTCTTTGATTCATCTCCACTTTACATCACAAGTTATAAATCCTCATGAAACCTAGAGATCAAAGAGCCCAATTGATGGATATTAATTTAGTGAACATAGTGGGATGAGAATCATGAGTGCCAAATAAGTGAACCCACCTTTTCTACTAATTTATCTCCTTTTATTAACTTTATCTATCTTATTTTACATGCTATATCAGATACTGATTACTTTGCATTACAAGAATGTAGAATTATCAGTAACTGGTTACATTATGTGCAACTTCAAATAAAATATGATGTTTCTTGCATCCATAGTCAATAAATTTTCAGTTATATGATATTTCTCTTAATTTCAAGTTTCAAACTATTTATTCTAAATATAACCACCAAAGAAGTGTGACATACCTTCCCCTGCCTAACACATATTTGATTCTCGGGTGCTAACAGGGTCAGCATCTAGCATTACCAATAGAACAAACTAACACAGAAAAGCTAAAAATCTAAAACTTTTCTAAAAGAAATTAAAAATGATAGTAATGAATAGCGCTGAACGTGACTAATGCAATATGAAGAGCATTTGTTCTTGTGCTGTCCGAATCAACCAACAATACAAGCATTTTACAGAAATAACAAAGGGAATTGTAAAAAGGTTGTGCCTAACACACATTTGATTCACGGGTGCTAACGGGGTCAGCGTCTGGAATTAGAGAGGACATGGTAACACAAAAAAAAAATCTAGCAATTTAAAACTTTGCCAAATAAATTAAAAAAGATAGTGATGTGTGGATTTGATCACGACTAATGCAATACGAAGAGCCTTTCTTATTGTGCTGTCCTAAGCAACCAACAATATAAGCATTTTACAGAAATAACAGAGGAAATTGCAAAAATGGTTGTGTCTGCTCCAGTCATCCCAGAATCTAAGTTGGATGTTAGAAATCAAGGCCTGTGGTATATGCTATTTTAGTTTCAATTCTGATAAGCGAAGGATCTCTGAGCATTGAGTCCAACAATTCTGATGCCAACCGAACAGAAAATTTTATATTTGTACCTCAACATAAGATCCTTAGCAAAAACTTCATAGTTTGTAACAAGTACTGCATTGTCTAAACTGAAAGAGAGAAATAGAAGCCAGTATGATAACATACCTAAGAATCATGGACACAGATACAACACTGATATCGTATATGGAAAAATGAATTGGACTGCTACCTAAACATAAAAAATAACATTCAGTCTCACTCAAATCTGCAACACTAACCTCCACTTGAAACTAAAATTATGTCAATTCTGGGTCAAATAGGAGAGACTTCTACAGTTACACTATGTTGGACCATACTGAATTTGCTTATGGAACGGGTTCAGGCATACAATGTAGAAACTACTTGAATATGGACCAAACCTGACAAACTTATTATTTAATAAATTAAAGTGCTTGTCATATCAAACCGTAAATTCCCCATGCATCGTGTGCAAGCTTAAAACCTGACCTTACTTGAATAAGATCGGATCGAGGAACAAAGCAAAGAGATGGCATTTTATAAAGTAAACAATGATAAATATAAGTGAGAATGGGAGGTCGCATGACTGAATACCTTTAACTTCAGTAAAGAACTAGAATTTTGATAGGTACAGTTCATGAATAACTAAACAAAGATGTATAAGTGCTACAGGAGTAGGCATGTAAAATGCACACCATAAAAGAGAAATATACACAATTAATGCAAAATTTACTTTGTCAAATGCATGATTTAAATGGAACGATAACATGAATAAATATACCAAATTATGATTTTCTCTATTGTATTTTGACCTTTTCACAAAAGATAACATATGGTCCTTTTTGGGCAAACAGGATATTTTACAATGAGAGAGATGTGGCACCCAGCACAGCACACCTTGCTGATTATGCTAGTAGAAAGTTATATAAGATTACAATCTGCATGGTGAGACTACAGAGTCACAGCCTCATTTCTTTCTTATAAAAAATAAATAAACCTTTCCCATACAAGGAATTGTGCATCGCCACTGTTGAACTATTATTTGTCGCCTCATGACAAAAAACATATCCAGAAAACCAAACTGGCTAGACACCTTTTCCCCCATCCCCCACAACCCAATTCCCAAGAGAATAGAAATTTAACTCAAAGTGTATATATTTGTGCGCATATACCTATTGTGTCAGAAGAGTCCTTCATTGACTAATCTAAGCACAAAAAAAGTCCTTGGGTGTAACTCTCTTCATCGACCATGGAGGTCCCTTCTTTGAAAGGGCCTAATTACAGTAATAATAATCTCTTCCAAAAAGAAAGGGTAAGTAATAAGTTATAAAATAACTAATTTCCAGTCTTTTACCTCTTTTCTTTTTTAGGACTAAAACAGATGTTGTTCTGTCACCATATGAACTTTTTATTTCTTCTATTCCCAGAAAGACAAGCAATTAAATTAAAGATTATAGTCGAAATAGAATGAGCTTAAAAAGATCTCTTTGTGCACATAAGGAATTCAAGGATAGCATATGAGGAGGGAGGGGGGGGGGGGGGGGGAGGAAAAGGAGGACGAGAAGAAAAATTAGGCATTTTGAGGGAACTAATTAATATCCTATCTAGATCCGTTATAGTAAGAATCTTTGTCTAGAGAGATAGAAACGGGGACCAATTTGACATTTAGTTACAAGTAGGAACATAACTAGTTAATAAAGGACACTTCTGATGTGACAAATTAGGAAGTTTTCCATTGTCCATATGGCAATCTAGGTCTTCTCATTTTTAAGCAAAAAACATCTAAGAACATGAGACATACATGTGGTGAATCCTATTTTGCAAGAGCAATAAGAGGAATGTCCAAAGACCACATAAAAGATAAGGACTTGGCTTTGGTTGGAGATTTGTTATGAAGAGTTGAGGCTTACAAATAGAAGAGGAATCATCCTCTATAATTAATAATATGCATAACATCTGGGATTGAGACTTCCATCCTCAACCGGACATATCAAACTATTTATTGGTTAAAAAATTGTAAAGCGATTGTATTTACATTGGAATATTATTATAAGATGGCATCATGACAACTAACGCACAAACATCCAGTTCCAGTCTTCCAATCCAACTAGACCCAACCATGGTTTCGGAACCGGCGGTTCCCGGTTCCGGCGGTCAGGGTCGGAACCAGACCCGGTTTCGAAACCGGAACCGGGTCCATTTGGTTCCAAAACTGGTTGGATCCAGTTCCGGATTCGGATAGACCCGGGACCCGAATCCTTTTTTTAACTCTGTTTTTTTATAATAGGTAAAAAAAATAGGATATTAAAAAAATTAAATAATTAAATTCTACATAATTCTTTCCAATTATTACTAATTTAATATTTAAAGAAATATAACAAAATAATTAAAAAAATAAAAAAATGGGCTTGAACTTAATCTTTACCATAATTAAGTTACCTACATATCCTCTTGGGGTTTAGAGAAATGAAAGCACACGTAGTTCTCTTACCTTAATTCTCGTACTTTACCTCAATCGCTTTCTTCCGTTTCTGTGGTTGTCATTTCCATAAAGTCTTCACTTTGTTCTCACACATTTTCTTGTTGCCTTCAACGCTGCTTTTGTCCAATCATCAAGACATGCTTGGGCCTTCACTGAGTCGGGGGACATACTCGAACGGGTTTGGTCCAAGATACTTCCCCCCGCACTGAATACTTGCTCCACAGCTATTGTTGACACCGGTGTTACTAAAATTGTTTAGCGATAATTGTCATGATTGAAAATTATGTTGAATACTCCTTCCACTATTGCAGGATTGAAAATTTTATATGTTGAAAATCTTCAACAAACTCAAATGAAGTGCTTAGATAACTGTCAAGCCTGGAGTTTGAGCTTGATGAAGAAGACCCCAGGGTTATTTATAGATACAAATAATATATAAAAATTTAAAAATTTAAAAAAAACCACTCCAACTCCAACGGTCCTAAAAGGATCGACCGTTGGAAAGAGCAGGTCCTGGACCATTTGGACCAGGACCAATGACCATAGGTCCATTTAAAAAAAGGCCAACATAAAAAAAGCGGCCCGCCCAGCCCACCGCCCAGGCTAGGGCAGTCCGCGGGACTACGGGCACGGGGCTAGGCTGGAAATTTAAAAAAAATAAATAAACGGCCCATAAAAAAATAAGATAAACCGGGAACCGCCGGTTTTCGGTTCGGGAACTCACCAACTAGAACCGGTTGGTTCTGGTTCGGTTTGGAGCCGCCGAACTGGCGGCCTGGGCCGGTTCCAGTTCCGGCCGGTTCCCGGTTCGGTTTGCCGGTTCAAACCGAACCGATATCGGGTCTAAGTCCAACCAACTGCTAGTTAAAAAGCCTAGGTGCAACCTAGTACCTTTCTCACGACCCTCATGATTTTAACTATTCCAAATAATTCTTTTTGGTTAATTTAACCAGGTCAAAACCAAGCAAATAACAATATGTTAACCTTTTCCCTTCTGCTTGGTTCAATGGTTTCTATGACAAATATATACAAAGTTTGCAGAGGACAAAAGATTCTAGTGGTTCATGGAGATTAGATAAACATCTGTTGCATGATTATGCTTACTTATCAAGAATGTGACATGATGCTAATTGTATATAATGGATCAAGCTGGCCAACCGCTGAGAATCTTGATTCTTGACTAGAAAACTTTTTGATCTTAAGAAACTCAACAGCCCGCAAACTGCGATATATGACCCTAGTAGATGGTTTTTGTCGGGATTAGAAATAGCCTTGGTATTGGATCTTAACTGAGGGGATTCCACTGGGGATGACCTTGAAGTTAGGCCTATTTCAGGTCTAGGTATGGGCACTCAAATATCCGGCTATGCTCAAAACCTCGACCTAAGCCCAACTCGCATCGCCATTACGAATAATTTTAAGGATAAATCTACCATACCTCTCCAAGTAAATTTTCGAGATATGAGATAAAAAAGCCAGGAAGTTGAGTATGTCAATGAGATGGGAATTACTAGATCCTGCTTATCTTCATTTCTCTTTACAGTAAGTTGATGGTAAGACCAAACAAAGTTTCAACTTTAGGGGCCGTTTGTTTCGCGTAAAAGTCCGTAATTCGTAAATGACTTACAACCCAGTTACAACTACGGCGTTTGTTTGGACCGTAATTCGTAAAAGACTTACACAACCCAATTACCCCTCACTTGCAACCCAATTACCACTCACTTACAGCCCAGTTACAGTTAATTTTGTGCTCATGCAAATTTGTATTATTTTTTTATGTTACTATTAAATCTTTTTAATATTTAGCATTTTTAATATTTATTTGCAATAATAAAACTTTTTAAATCACCAAATAGTTAATTTTGTGATCAACTTTTTCACTTACGACTACACATTACGACAACCAAACACCGTAATGCACAATACACTTTTCCACTTACAACTTTATATTACCAACCAAACACATAAAGCTTACATGCGTGTAACTCATTTACAAATGTAAAAGACTTTACCAATTACAACTTACGAATTACGGCCAATTACGACAACCAAACAGACCCTTAATCTTCAAAGGGAATTTTTATTTTCTCGATGCAAACTATAAAAATGATCAAAAAAGCCAGTTACATTAATAACAGGATAGGAAAATCATTCCACTGTTGTCAGCCATGGAAATGTTTCAAATGCTGGCCAAGACTCATGCATGACGCTATCACGTCTACTACAATGTATGGATATGATAATCAGACAAGTGTGGTTCTCCACTATGTGTTTCCTAGACAAGAATGTAGATGACGAATACCTTCAGCAAAAATTCTGCAAGGATATTGAAAAGATGATACAAAAATTTTAGTTTAAAACCGATAACTACCCAAAGGAATATAAGAAAGGGCAAGAAGGAACCTTAAGGCTGAAGACAAGAGCTTATTGGTTTCCATTAACATTGATAATATAATAACACAATGCTTCCTCCTTAACTTGCAGTTTGTACAAAATAAGAGCTTAAACTTTCAAATGTTGAAGAAAAGAAACAATAATTTGAGTGGCTCATTGAGATTCAGATATCACTTATATGGATACTTAAAATTATAATCCTGCTCAAACCATGCTTATCTAACCAATTTATTACCAAAGGATGTCATTTATGCCAAATAGACGATCAAGAAGCCCAATTACCTTCAGGTTGAATGTCCAGGCCAACAACGACCTGACCGCTACTCACTATCTCCCCCTCCTACAAAATCCACAAAAAGAATTAAAGCAATAAGCAATTAAAAAAACCAAATAAAAAAACAATAGTAATTACCTCAGCTTCCGGCGACATAGCCACTTCATCATGTTCGTAATCCACTATCGCTAGGGCTCCTCTTCTCCCCTTCTGACCATCAGCAGGCTCAGGCGGAGGCCAAGGAAGAAGAGCAGGCGATGGGGAGGCCTGATTGAGAGGCAAAGAGTGTTGAGATTTTGGCCATGGCGGAGGCGTCGGGCTCCTTAGGGCTTTGACCTCAGGCGATGGGGAGCTGAGATTTTGCGGGGATTTTGAGGGAACCTCATCTGGAAGCATCTCAGCCATGCTATTTGATAGCATCATGCCATTCGTTACTTCATTGATTTGAGTTTTGCTACCATATTCTTCTTCTTGATGCTGCTGCTGCTGTTCCTCTTCTTCCTCTTCCTCCTCATCATTGTACATCGACAGAAGGGCGATTCCCTCTGTTTTTGACGCCATCAGCGCTCTCTTGGGATTGAAAACTGCTGGAGAATCTTCGCTTAAAGTAAGAGAGAAAAGGTTAGGACCAGGCTCGCATTGCTCACAGAAGAGAAGACTAACTGGGTGGGACTAAATTGGCTAGGCTTTTTTTTTAGTACATACTACAAATTCTCGTTAAGGGTTTCATGAAATTATGCAATAAATTCCAGTGCACACTACAAATTCTCGTTAAGGACCACAGTGGTTTGCAATAAATGATGAAATTTTGCTCAGATCAATATCAAAAGAAGTTTACTTTAAAGGTGAAGAATTAGCATCCCTCCTATAAAATTTTGTATCTTGAAGTTGTCTGTAAATTTTATAAAATTCCAGTGCACACTAAATCGATATGAAGTTCTGTAAGTTTCTTAGGGACATCATTGAAATTAATACGACATTATAACTTTTACTCGAGAAAAGATACCACAAAAGAGAATCATAGACTTGAGAAGGCTCCCTAACAAACCGTACCTTCAAAAAAATTTGCACTTAGGGCTTCAGTGAGAACCAATCTGAGAGACTCTCGTCAGAGATCGAGAGAGACACGTGAGAGAGTCAGGCGCCCAGGGAAGGAGGCGCACAGTGTCAGCCACGGCGGCGCGAGAGACAGAGAGAAGCGGTGCGGGTGAGAGAGAGAGAGAGAGGGGTGGCGGGGCACAGGCAACAGCGGAGGCGATGGGGCTGTATTATGGGCTGGGTGGGGTTCACAACCAGATTCGGAACTCAAAGAAATGAAATGGAAAAGTTTATGAGTAAAAAACTAGCTTATCGCCACAGTCGGTGAGAAAATGACCGATCGATCATAAAAAAAAAAGAGGGAGAGAATGGAGGAGTGGAAAGAGAAAGAGGAAGGGGAGCGGAGAGAGGAAGAAGAAGGAGTCGACGCTACGCTCTTTCTCGCGGATGAAGACAGACGGACGGACGCGGAGAGAGGAGAAGAAATTGTCGACGCTACGCTCTTTCTCGCGGATGAAGACAGACGAACGGACAAAGTTTCTATATGAGTCACGAGAGAAAACCTCTTTGCGTCAGTTTTGACTAGTGTACCGTCCATATCGGTGAAAAACCGACCGATTGCTCAGGAGGAGGGGGAACGAAGGAGGTGGAGGAAGAAGTGGGGGGAGTTGAGAGAGGAAAAAGAAGAAGAAGACGGATGGACAAAGTTTCTATATGAGTCACGAGAGAAAATCTCCCTTCAGTCGGTTTTGATAAAATAAAATAAAACTAGTATACCGCCATCATCAGTGAGAAACCGCTGAATGTCAGCGAGGGTGGGTGTCTGAAGAGGAGGAGGAAGGAAGGAAGAAGAAGGGGGAGGGCTCGTGCAGAGGGGAGGATCAGAGAGAAGGAGAGGGGAGAAGGGGAGGCGGAGAGGGGGAAGAGGGAAGCTAGCAGGCAGTGGAGCAGAGAAGAGGAGGGAGAGGAGGAGAGCGCGAGAGAGGGAGGCAGACGGGCAGATGAATAGACACAATTTCTGAAAGAGTCATGTGAGAAAACCTCTCTCGCTTCGCTCAATCGGCTTTGATAAAACTAGTATTTCGCGAAGGTGGTGGAAACCGAGTGAGGAGGTCGATGGCGATGGCCAGAAGGAGGAGGAGGGAGAGAAAGATAGAGGGGAGGGATTTTGCTTTGCTGGAAGGAGGGAGGTAGATTTGTTGGAAGAAGGTTGTAACGCCCCGATCCTAAAGATACGGAGACGTTATGGCAACGTACATACGCGAGGTGAAAACACGCTCACGCGTACGTTAAGCCTCAGTACAGTACATAACCTCCATATAGACATGGGTCCCAGCATGAAATAATACAAGAATACCTGCAGAAATAGGTCAGCGATCATAATAGATATGAAAATTAGGGACAATTAAGATAACAGAAATAAATGCCCAGGATACCTATGAATAGGCCAGATGAGGAATCTTCTATGTCACGCCAAGGCACTCTCTGCTACTCCGAGAACTCGGATCTCCAATCTGGGCACGCAAACCCAGGGTCGTCAGAAAGCGACCTAGTGAGTGGTAAAATGAAGGAGGCAGTAATATATATACATAATAATACAAGCACGATACTAATATATAATACATGATGTGGTACAAGTGATATTATATCATAAGCATATAGGAAGCAGTGAAAATATATAAACATGTCATCTTTTGGTACCATCACTACCTAGCGGTTATCAACAGGTCATGATTCTAATCATATCGAGTTTATATAATAAATAATGTTATTTAGCGGTGAAGTAAAAGCAGTGAACATGGTAGTGATGTAAATGAACATGCAGGTAGGCATATGCGATATGAACATGTTACTGTGTTGTGTCTAAATAGCATATAAGCAATGCAAAGCAGAATATATGTGATGCAAGGTGTACATGTGCATGAGTAGTATGCCACCATAGGTATCAGGTAGTGTAGCAAAGTCTACAGGTAACATGATAGCGGATACAATAACATGAATAGGAACAGTAACAGGTAAGCAAGATCACAGTGAACATGAAAGCAGACAAAATAACAGGAACAGTAACAAGTTAGTATACATGTATCAGGCAAGTCATGGGATTGACACAATAGTAGAAATCAGTACCACCTGATATTTTAATCAATCTCTTCCAGTGTCCCATACCACTGGCAGTTCATACTGGAGCCCGCACTCCAGTCAAACCCATCCGGACATGGCCTACGGGTACCATTATCCAGACGAGAGAGTGACCAAATAACAAGTGTTCCCAACGTCACTATTGTGTATACTGTTTTATTATGTTAATTGGAAACCCATGGTCGAGGAGTTCTTATTGGGTGGATGTATCACGTGCATACCCGGGATCACGGTCTTAAACGGACCCCTGGCTGCTGAGACCAGGGCCCTCCGCTAAGAGGGGAGCACGAATCAAGTAACGGGAGCTCATGGAGCTATTGGTAGGCAGCACTACCGTCCCCTGCAGTGGGACTAACAATATGGATCCAGTACATCACCCGATAAGATCTAATCAACCGTCAAGTCTCCCCCATACCCGAGTTAACTTTATGATCTGATATGTCAAATATACAATGTAACAAGTATCATTACAATATGTGATACGGGTAACATGATAACTGGACCAGAGCTTTGTTGATAGCATAGAACAATATAACGGGAACAAATATAACGGGAAACGGGAACAATATCACGGGAACAATATAACGGGAACAATATAACGGGAACAATAGATGTGGGATTCCACATATCGCATATCAACAGCTCTCATGTCCAGTATCGGGTATATCCATATCAGCAACAGGAAACAATCATGAATACGGGAACATGGAACAATAATACATGTAATATACACGGTAATACATATGACAGGAAGATAAAAACAATACATGCATGTACACCCATGCGGTGAGCATATGTAACAGTGATATGTGAACATGAGATCACCGTGTGTCGAGCAGCTGTGTAACGATGAGAACAATCATATGAAATGGGTTACATCATGCAGTGGAATATCCGTGTATCAGTGGATTATTTATGTGGAGCAAGAATCCGTGTAACATATCTGTGTATCACTAGTACATGTACGCACAATGGTCAGTGTATCATATACTACCATATCCATTGACTTACGCTACCCCTGTAGTGATGATACCAGTGCGTGAAATAAAGGTGTCTAGTATGCATGTCTAGTAACAGTGTAGTGTCACCGAGTATCGTGAATCAGTATACATGTCACTATAGTTCTCTAACTGTGACCCGTGACCCAATACATGACATAATAGTGTTCATGAAGATGGTAACACAGTGGCATGTGCGTCCGTAGCTGTGCAGGTATGATGACCGTGTCTGAGTAGTCTATATCAGTATTTCTTGTTACTACAATGTCTCCCTATATTATATTACATCAGGACATACCTAACCATATTACAGGAATCACCTATTACATTGGGTGTCCAACAAGTTCCAGTTAATCATTAATTATTACCGGCTTTTATCCATAATCACGATATACAATCAATGTCACTAAACATGGTAAAATAGAATTTATAAAATAAAAACACTCACAAAACTATCTACAGAAGGTAGCTCTCTTTCCCATGATCGCAACGGATCCAGAATCGTCCCAATCGGAGTCCGGATGCTCCAGATATCGCCCAAATACTAAATCATAACAAACATGGTTAAATATGTAAATAAACAAATTAAATGCAAATACTGGAATATATAGGGGGTTTTCTGTAAATTTACCTTAGACGGGTTCGGGTCGCCCGCGGGTTGGGTTTGGATCCAATACCCAAACCCACAACTTATCTTAATGGGTTACGGGTCAAAGGGGTTTATGGGTTGGGGTGATATTCAAACCCAACTCCCTTATGGGTTATTGGGTTCGGGTTACACCCGAACCCAATTACTCAACAACAGCAGCAGCAGCAGCAGCAGCGCTGCTGCTGCGCCCCCTTGGCCGGCCACTGGCCGGGCCGGCCAGGCTGTGGGGAGGCCCGCCGGCGGCGGTCCCGACCGCCGGCGGTGAGGCCATCGGCCCGGTGAAGAGAGGAGAGGAGAGAGAGAGTGAGATGGAGAGAAACAGAGAAAGGGGAGGAAGAAACAGAGTAGAGAAAAAGAAGGAAAAGAAGAAGAAAAAGAAGAAGAAGAAGAAGAAGAAGAGGAAAGAGGAGAGGGCTGGCCGGCTTGGGCGGCGTCGGTCGGGGACGCGGCCCGGGGTCGCGGGCGGCGGCGGCGGGTCGGTTGCTCCTCCATGTTAGGTTGCACAGAGAGATGAAGAGAGGTTAGAGAGAGAGAGAGGGAGATTAGTGATTGTAATTAGAGAGAGAGTGAGGAGAGAGAGAGGAAAGGGGATTTAGAGAGAGAAAATATGGGAGAGAGAGTGAGAAGGGGGATGTTAAATAAGGGGGAGAGAGAAAGGCGGTGGCTGGGTTTGATTGAAAGAGGCGGTGGAAGAGGAAGAGTGGAGAAGAAGAAAGAAAGAAAAAGAAAAGAAAAGAAAGGATTTAAAAATTAAAATAATATTATTTAATTCGGCCCAAATTCGACTAGCTCCGAACGGTGCCTAAGAATTACAAAAAATAGAAAATATTATCCTGAGACGTAATATGAAGATGGTTTTCGAAACTCAATCCGGTTTGCAAATTAAAAATCCCGGAAACTATCGCCGATACGGGCGACACCGGTTTGGCCGGATTTTCGATAAATTCAGAAAAATCCCCAAAAATACCCGAACGTAGATAACATGATTCTAAGATGTATGGTGAAAGCGGATTCTCAAAATTTTACCCGTTTGTGAAATAAAAATCATAAAGCCTATTATCGGTATCGGTCGACACCGACTACGGAGATTTCCAAAATAATCCAGGAAATTCCAGAAAAATCCTAAAAAATCTCAAATATTAGAAAATAATTTTTAAAACTGAAATTGGCTCAATCGGACTACCAAGGAGGTCAAATCAATTTTTGTACGTCGTATCACGTACCGATACTGTTATACGTACACCGGGGATCAGGGGGTACATTTCTCCCCACCTTATAAAAAATTGCGTCCTCGCAATTTTCATTCAGGTGTGAGAACAATATTTTTAACCCCAAAGCTTAAACGTTACGGGTCCACGACACTTCCGCTGCACACTCTGCTATTTATAAGAACTCGAGATGGAGAAGTATGGTAGTGAACGAATCCTAACGGATGGGAAGCAAAACGATGCAAGGAAAATGAGACGGAAATCAGATGTTTTGGTTGACAACTGGAAGGAAGGAATGAATACAAACGAGTCAAGAAATGAATCGTCAAGGTCATGGTATTCTTGTACTCGTTGCTGGAATCCCAAATTCAGATACAAACGAGCTTGAATCTGAATCTGATTGTACTGTTGGTACGAGCCCGAGTATGACTCAGGTGGTTACCCACACCAGGTGTGAACCTAGGCTCTGATACCACTATGTAACGCCCCGATCCTAAAGATACGGAGACGTTATGGCAACGTACATACGCGAGGTGAAAACACGCTCACGCGTACGTTAAGCCTCAGTACAGTACATAACCTCCATATAGACATGGGTCCCAGCATGAAATAAGTACAAGAATACCTGCAGAAATAGGTCAGCGATCATAATAGATATGAAAAATAGGAACAATTAAGATAACAGAAATAAATGCCCAGGATACCTATGAATAGGCCAGATGAGGAATCTTCTATGTCACGCCAAGGCACTCTCTGCTACTCCGAGAACTCGGATCTCCAATCTGGGCACGCAAACCCAGGGTCGTCAGAAAGCGACCTAGTGAGTGGTAAAATGAAGGAGGCAGTATATATATACATAATAATACAAGCACGATACAATATATAATACATGATGTGGTACAAGTGATATTATATCATAAGCATATAGGAAGCAGTGGAAATATATAAACATGTCATCTTTTGGTACCATCACTACCTAACCGGTTATCAACAGGTCATGATTCTAATCATATCGAGTTTATATAATAAATAATGTTATTTAGCGGTGAAGTAAAAGCAGTGAACATGATAGTGATGTAAATGAACATGCAGGTAGGCATATGCAATATGAACATGTTACTGTGTTGTGTCTAAATAGCATATAAGCAATGCAAAGCAGAATATATGTGATGCAAGGTGTACATGTGCATGAGTAGTATGCCACCATAGGTATCAGGTAGTGTAGCAAAGTCTACTGGTAACTGTAAGATCACCTAGAGGGGGGTGAATAGGTGATGGCTAATCTAATGGTCACTTATGAACAAATAATGCGGAATTAAAACTAAGTTGACCAAATTAAACTTCTTTTAATTAAACACTTATGTATAACACAAGAGTGTTGCCGAATTCCCTTTGCGAGGCTCTGGACAAGCTCCTCTAGATTCCCCTTGAATGGGTTGAGGTGCCGCGTTGGCTCTCTTGGTTGAATACTAGTGTTAACAACAATCCCAAGCAAGTATGTATATCAATTATGAGCACAAGGGAATATATCATGCATATATAAGATGAACACAATAAATTGAATGCAAGATATAAAATAGAGACAAAGAGAGAGAGAGGGAAGAGTAAGCAATCGCAAACACAAAGGGTTTGTTTCGAGGTTCGAGCACACTTGCTCTACATCCCCGCCTTCGACACACGAAGGATTTCCACTATGCAAGATCCCACCGGATCTCTCCTCGGTGCCGTACACCTACAAACCCTCGGACTCCCAAGTCCCGTACACACGCAAGTCCACCGACTCGCCGAGGCCGTACCTCGAACCACCAAGAGTTCACAACCGAACTCCAACCACAACGAGCACACTTGCCCGCTTCCTCAAAGTACAAAGAAAATCTCTTTGGTGATCTAACACTTGATCACCAATTACAAAAGCTCACTACAACACTTTCCTATAGGATAGATATGTCTATGGATGCTCAAGTGAAGTGTGAGAAATAAAGGAAAGAAAGTTTTGATGGAAAACTCAAGAAATCACTTTAACACTCTCTTGATAAAAAACTCCCTTTTGATTGGAAATATTTGCTCTCAAATATGTGGAGAGAACTTCTGAAATCAGTTGGAAAAACTAGCTCAAAGGTCTCCAAAATCTTCAACACAAAACAATTGACAAACCCCCTTTTATAGGCTGCCAGAAAATAGAGCCGTTGGGGCTGTGTCAGTGCTGTCGGTCGACCGCCGGTCGACCGGCCAACGGTCATTTTTCTGACCGTTGCAGCCACCGGTCGACCGGCTCGGTCGACCGATAACCTGGAATGAACTGTCGGTCGACCGGCCCGGTCGACTGATATTTCCAGAGAGCAAAGCTCTCTTGGTCGGTCGACCGACCCGGTCGACCGGCCACTGTGCTGACAACGTGCACAGGGCTGTGCACATCGGTCGACCGGACCGGTCGACCGGTTTGGCCTGTCAGCAGTCTCCAGGTCTGAAAACAGGATTTAAAAATCTTTTATAAAATCCTAAAAATACATAGAAATTCTACAAAAATAGTTTTACCAATATTCTTGAAAGAACAAACATGCTTGCACAAAATCAAGACATGTTATATATGTTTTGGTCTATTTTTGTAACTTGGAAATATTAGCTCAATAACTAAAATGTATTTTTCCAAAACATGTTTTTCCAAACTTGTTTTTCTAAATCTTCATCAAATACAAAACAAGATATTTGAGTTCATTTTAAAGCATAGTGTGTATGGATATGATCCACTACACCATCAATAAGAAATATCTATGTTTTTGACATAAAGCACTAATCATGATTTTGGTTTAAAGATATGAACTATGAAATACCAAAATCCAAGATAAATATTTTGTCACAAAGAAAAATCTTTTTCTAAATAAAATTCTTTTCTAAACAAAATCTTTTATGAAATCAATTAAATCAAGAGTTCTATCAAGAGTGTGTGTGTGTGATATAACTTGAGCAATCCACCAACTATCTATCCTTTACATTTTACTAAACAAAAATACAAATCTTATACCTAGACACAAGTCTTCAACTTCTTGAAGTCTTCCCTTGAAGGCTTCTCATCTCCTTGACTTGGTCCAAGCTTGATCCAAAAACTCCTTGGATCACCACATGCAAGCTCCAAATCTTATTCTTTTATCCTTGTTGAGCTATGCACCTACTAAGATCTTGATCATGAATCTGTCACTAATTAAACACAAGATCATTAGTAACTATAACTACATGAGTTGATCATCATCAAAACTAGGGTGAAGGGCCTTTGGGCCAACAATCTCCCCCTTTTTGATGATGACAAAACTCATGGAGTTATATATGCATGGATTAAAGTAAAGCTTCAAAGAAGCTCCCCCTTAACTCATGCATACCAAATAAATAATAGATATGTCAATAAAAGCACATGACATGTATGCAATGTAGGAGATGCAATCATATAAATCAAATCATAAATCAAATCTTTTGCTCCTAATTGCAAGACAACATATATGCATAAATACAAATCTTACTCCCCCTTAAGCAAGGAACCAAAAATACTTCTCCCCCTTAAGTAAGGAAATCATGAAATCATGCATATAAAATCACAAATTCTTCTCCCCCTTTTTGTCAATCATCAACAAAGGGTTCAAAGAAAAATACATCAAACAAATTTTTCTCCTCCTTTTTGTCAAAAACAAAGAAATCAAGGAGGGTAAAATACAAATCAATCAATAAAATTTATATGCGATATAAATTCATGAAGAGGAAGACGTTAAGTTAGCTTCCCGACACATATACATTACATGAAAGAGGGATGACAAGCCCTAATTCACATAACGTATAATATGTCATGCATAAGAGGAGATGTGAAGCTCCCCTACACACGTATATCATGAAAAGAAGAGTTGTCAAGCTCCTCAAATTATAATATACTCAACATGAATCTACATATGGAAGAGATGTTAAGCTCTCCTTGCATATAGACAATACAAATCAAAAATTTTGAATTTTTCTTTATCAAAACAAAATTTTAACTTTTTTTTTTTTTTTTTTTTTTTTTGATACCAATTTCAAAACACAATGCATAAGCTTATTATGAAATACCAATTTGAAATCTAATTAAGCTTAGCATCAACAATCTTTGTGCTTTAAAGGAAATACCACTTGTAAAATAAGCACAAATAGATAACATATATGTATGACAAGATAATACCAATAGAAATTGATATAATTTGAAGGCATTCATACATACAATCAAAAATGGATATACACAACATGAAGTCATATTGATACCAATTGCAAATAACCATGATACCAATTGAAAAGTAAGCATAAGTGTATACATCATATAATCTACCATATGAAGAATTCGAACTAGTTAAATGAACTTGTTTTAAGAACTAGTACGAGATCCTTCCATCAAGGAATAAGTTAAAAGTTTTTCATGAAAGATCAATGAAACACAAGGCACTAAGAAACACTCTAATCCATAAAGTCCATATTTTCAAAAATGAGTGTACTAATGTTATGTGAAACATGGCATCATGAAAATTGCAATAAAGTTCAATATTCCTTAAAAATAACATAAATTTTGAAAATACGAAAATCATCACAAATTTTAATATATGAAAATCATCAAAATTATATTTCATAGCATATGTATGTTTTGACAAGACATTAAGTATACATACATATCCCCAAAATACAATTGAGTCCTTATAAATAGATTTGCATGAAAAGCAAATGACTCAAGAGGTATCCATGTATATCTTAATGTTTTGGCAAGACAAGCATATACATGAAATGAAAGGCACATGGTCAAATCACAAGTCCAAAATGGGAATACAAGTTTGAAGATGTAATTATCATCAAAACTAAGCAATACAAGCACATCTAATGGGTTCAAATAGGCATTCAAGCACAAATATAAATAGATTTATTTGTAGCCCATAATATGTACAAGTATAAATCCTAGTGTTGATAAAGGTTAACATTCAAACTAATATTCAAATCATGAAGCATCAAATAAATTTTGAGAATATAAAAGAATTTATCCATAAAATCAAAAATAGGATCATGTGCAAATCTTGAAGAATAGATAACTAGTTTAAATGAATTTTTTTTGACAAACTAGTTAAAGATCCTTCATAAATAAAAAAAATCATATGTTTTTCATGAATAATACTAAATACATAAAAGTTCAAGCACTCATATTCCATAAAGCTCCAAATTATATCTTTTCTTGAAGATCGAGTGTTCAAAGGTTATGTAAGTAGTATCTACATGAAAATAGTCATAGAAGCCCAAATCAAATCATGACTAAAATTTTTATTTAACAACACACAAAAATCATTTGTATCAAAACAATCATCTCAAAAAAATTTACATGGTATATGTATGAATTATACAAATCCAACAATATGCATACATATCCCAAATATTAAAAGAGTCTATTAAATGTTTGCATGAAGGCAAGAGACTCACGGGTATACATGTATATTTATTAGATTTGAATTAAGCATGCATATACATGAAGTAAATCACACAAAAAAATTGGCAAAAACATGTATAAAAGAGAATCATCAAAACTAGATTATACACATGCATAGAGTGGATACAAGTGAGCATGAAGTTCAATCATATATGAGTCAATTGTAATTCACTATGTGTACATGTATAAATGCAAGTTTGACAAATTCTACATCCAAGCATGTAAATACCACATGAAGCACAAATCAAACAAAATCATGAACATGTTATGAATGTATGAAATAAGTAAAGCATGTATATAAAAATAGGAGTTAAGAAATTGTTACCAACTTCAAAGCTCCAAGCATGGTGGTCTTTTCCACCAAAATTCCCTTGATAGCAATGCATCTACAAGAGTGTCCATCATATCCATTGCATTGGCTACCAAGGCACCAATCCTCTCACGTTTTGTGAGAGCCCTCACCTACATCAAAATCAAAGGGTGGGGGTTTTGGTACCCATGTTTTCTTGGGTCCTTTGGGGTTAGCATTGTTATAAGGAACCCAAAATCTATTATATTTAGCAAAATATAAATATGGTTTCTTATCAAAACAATATCTTGCTAGATGGCCTTTGCGACCGCAATGTGTACAAATGTACACCTTAGCATGATGCTTATGAGTGTGATTGTGATCGTGATGTGCACCATAAGCATGAGCATGATGAGTATGATGATGTGCATGAGCATGAGGAACTTGTTTCTTTTGAAACAAAGATTCCAACTTAGAATGGTTAAATGCACATGTGCTCAAATTAGAGCTCAAATTATCTATCTTATTTTTCAAATTATTAATCTCACTAGTGGAGGCATGTAAAGCATGGTGAGATATATGATCAATTTTCTTTTTCTTTTACAAACATCTTCTTTTTCTTTTTCACAAATCTTTCTTTTCAAAGTCTTGTTTTCTTGAAAAACAACTTCTTTTTGAGTTTCCACCAAAATAATCTTTTCCTTCAAAATAGTGTTCCCTTCACATAAATCATTTATTTTAGACATAAGGGAAACATTCTCATTTTTCAAATCATTATTTTCTTTTTCTAAACATGCGAGTTTATTTCTAAAAGAATCATTTTCTACATGCATGCAATCAATGTTCTTTTTCAAATCTTTATTATTCTTTTCTAAGCATGCAATGTTATCTCTACATGAATCATGTTCATTATGCATGCAAGCAATGTCCTTTTTCAAAATTTTGTTTTCTTTCTTAATTATGTCATATCTTTCAAGCAATAATTGGCATAAAGAATTTAGCTCATCATATGACATACTAGCATCCTCATCATCGGATTCGATATTTACCTCAAGGGGGTCATCCCTTGGACCATGTAGCACTTGTTGGAGGTGTCGCTTCCAACATCCGAATCGCTCCCCGCATAGTATTGTTCATTTTCGCCAAGGGAGATGAGGGTGTTCCATACTACAAAAGCCATATCAATATTAGCAACCCTACATAAATAATCATCATTTAGGGTACTCTTTAAAGCATTAAGGGCTTTTGTATTAGCCTCTATATTCTTACCATCTATACAATAAGCATTATTAGTAGTGGCAAGATATACATTATAACCTAGGGCTTTGAGGAATAATGACATCTTAACTTTCCAAATGTGGATGTTAAGAATGTCAAAGGTGGGTGGTGACATAAAGTCCATGGTGAGGTGTGTGTACAACAAATATTGTGATTAGCCCAAATGTAGGATCTTTAACTCTTAGGTGTTAGACCCAATATCAAGAGCACTAGCTCTGATACCAATTGTAAGATCACCTAGAGGGGGGTGAATAGGTGATGGCTAATCTAATGGTCACTTATGAACAAATAATGCGGAATTAAAACTAAGTTGACCAAATTAAACTTCTTTTAATTAAACACTTATGTATAACACAAGAGTGTTGCCGAATTCCCCTTGCGAGGCTCTGGACAAGCTCCTCTAGATTCCCCTTGAATGGGTTGAGGTGCCGCGTTGGCTCTCTTGGTTGAATACTAGTGTTAACAACAATCCCAAGCAAGTATGTATATCAATTATGAGCACAAGGGAATATATCATGCATATATAAGATGAACACAATAAATTGAATGCAAGATATAAAATAGAGACAAAGAGAGAGAGAGGGAAGAGTAAGCAATCGCAAACACAAAGGGTTTGTTTCGAGGTTCGAGCACACTTGCTCTACATCCCCGCCTTCGACACACGAAGGATTTCCACTATGCAAGATCCCACCGGATCTCTCCTCGGTGCCGTACACCTACAAACCCTCGGACTCCCAAGTCCCGTACACACGCAAGTCCACCGACTCGCCGAGGCCGTACCTCGAACCACCAAGAGTTCACAACCGAACTCCAACCACAACGAGCACACTTGCCCGCTTCCTCAAAGTACAAAGAAAATCTCTTTGGTGATCTAACACTTGATCACCAATTACAAAAGCTCACTACAACACTTTCCTATAGGATAGATATGTCTATGGATGCTCAAGTGAAGTGTGAGAAATCAAGGAAAGAAAGTTTTGATGGAAAACTCAAGAAATCACTTTAACACTCTCTTGATAAAAAACTCCCTTTGATTGGAAATATTTGCTCTCAAATATGTGGAGAGAACTTCTGAAATCAGTTGGAAAAACTATCTCAAAGGTCTCCAAAATCTTCAACACAAAACAATTGACAAAACTCCCTTTTATAGGCTGCCAGAAATAGAGCCGTTGGGGCTGTGTCAGTGCTGTCGGTCGACCGCCGGTCGACCGGCCAACGGTCATTTTTCTGACCGTTGCAGCCACCGGTCGACCGGCTCGGTCGACCGATAACCTGGAATGAACTGTCGGTCGACCGGCCCGGTCGACTGATATTTCCAGAGAGCAAAGCTCTCTTGGTCGGTCGACCGACCCGGTCGACCGGCCACTGTGCTGACAACGTGCACAGGGCTGTGCACATCGGTCGACCGGACCGGTCGACCGGTTTGGCCTGTCAGCCAGTCTCCAGGTCTGAAAACAGGATTTAAAAATCTTTTATAAAATCCTAAAAATACATAGAAATTCTACAAAAATAGTTTTACCAATATTCTTGAAAGAACAAACATGCTTGCACAAAATCAAGACATGTTATATATGTTTTGGTCTATTTTTGTAACTTGGAAATATTAGCTCAATAACTAAAATGTATTTTTCCAAAACATGTTTTTCCAAACTTGTTTTTCTAAATCTTCATCAAATACAAAAACAAGATATTTGAGTTCATTTTAAAGCATAGTGTGTATGGATATGATCCACTACACCATCAATAAGAAATATCTATGTTTTTGACATAAAGCACTAATCATGATTTTGGTTTAAAGATATGAACTATGAAATACCAAAATCCAAGATAAATATTTTGTCACAAAGAAAAATCTTTTTCTAAATAAAAATTCTTTTCTAAACAAAATCTTTTATGAAATCAATTAAATCAAGAGTTCTATCAAGAGTGTGTGTGTGTGATATAACTTGAGCAATCCACCAACTATCTATCCTTTACATTTTTACTAAAACAAAAATACAAATCTTATACCTAGACACAAGTCTTCAACTTCTTGAAGTCTTCCCTTGAAGGCTTCTCATCTCCTTGACTTGGTCCAAGCTTGATCCAAAAACTCCTTGGATCACCACATGCAAGCTCCAAATCTTGTTCTTTATCCTTTGTTGAGCTATGCACCTACTAAGATCTTGATCATGAATCTGTCACTAATTAAACACAAGATCATTAGTAACTATAACTACATGAGTTGATCATCATCAAAACTAGGGTGAAGGGCCTTTGGGCCAACAGTAACATGATAGCGGATACAATAACATGAACAGGAACAGTAACAGGTAAGCAAGATCACAGTGAACATGAAAGCAGACAAAATAACAGGAACAGTAACAAGTTAGTATACATGTATCAGGTAAGTCATGGGATTGACACAATAGTAGAAATCAGTACCACCTGATATTTTAATCAATCTCTTCCAGTGTCCCATACCACTGGCAGTTCATACTGGAGCCCGCACTCCAGTCGAACTCATCCGGACATGGCCTACGGGTACCATTATCCAGACGAGAGAGTGACCAAATAACAAGTGTTCCCAACGTCACTATTGTGTATACTGTTTTATTATGTTAATTGGAAACCCATGGTCGAGGAGTTCTTATCGGGTGGATGTATCCCGTGCATACCCGGGATCACGGCCTTAAACGGACCCCTGGCTGCTGAGACCAGGGCCCTCCGCTAAGAGGGGAGCACGAATCAAGTAACGGGAGCTCATGGAGCTATTGGTAGGCAGCACTACCGTCCCCTGCAGTGGGACTAACAATATGGATCCAGTACATCACCCGATAAGATCTAATCAACCGTCAAGTTTCCCCATACCCGAGTTAACTTTATGATCTGATATGTCAAATATACAATGTAACAAGTATCATTACAATATGTGATACGGGTAACATGATAACTGGACCAGAGCTTTGTTGATAGCATAGAACAATATAACGGGAACAATATAACGGGAAACGGGAACAATATCACGGGAACAATATAACGGGAACAATATAACGGGAACAATAGATGTGGGATTCCACATATCGCATATCAACAGCTCTCATGTCCAGTATCGGGTATATCCATATCAGCAACAGGAAACAATCATGAATACGGGAACATGGAACAATAATACATGTAATATACACGGTAATCCATATGACAGGAAGATAAAAACAATACATGCATGTACACCCATGCGGTGAGCATATGTAACAGTGATATGTGAACATGAGATCACCGTGTGTCGAGCAGCTGTGTAACGATGAGAACAATCATATGAAATGGGTTACATCATGCAGTGGAATATCCGTGTATCAGTGGATTATTTATGTGGAGCAAGAATCCGTGTAATATATCTGTGTATCACTAGTACATGTACGCACAATGGTCAGAGTATCATATACTACCATGTCCATTGACTTACGCTACCCCTGTAGTGATGATACAGTGCGTGAAATAAAGGTGTCTAGTATGCATGTCTAGTAACAGTGTAGTGTCACCGAGTATCGTGAATCAGTATACATGTCACTATAGTTCTCTAACTGTGACCCGTGACCCAATACATGACATAATAGTGTTCATGAAGATGGTAACACAGTGGCCTGTGCGTCCGTAGCTGTGCAGGTATGATGACCGTGTCTGAGTAGTCTATGTCAGTATTTCTTGTTACTACAATTGTCTCCCTATATTATATTACATCAGGACATACCTAACCATATTACAGGAATCACCTATTACATTGGGTGTCCAACAAGTTCCAGTTAATCATTAATTATTACCGGCTTTTATCCATAATCACGATATATCAATTAATGTCACTAAACATGGTAAAATAGAATTTATAAAAGAAAAACACTCACAAACTATCCACGGAAAGGTAGCTCTCTTTCCCATGATCGCAACGGATCCAGAATCGTCCCAATCGGAGTCCGGATGCTCCAGATATCGCCCAAATACTAAATCATAACAAACATGGTTAAATATGTAAATAAACATATTAAATGCAAATACTGGAATATATAGGGGGTTTTCTGTAAATTACCTTAGACGGGTTCGGGTCGCCCGCGGGTCGGGTTTGGATCCAATACCCAAACCCACAACTTATCTTAATGGGTTACGGGTCAAAGGGGTTTATGGGTTGGGGTGATATTCAAACCCAACTCCCTTATGGGTTATTGGGTTCGGGTTACACCCGAACCCAATTACTCAACAACAGCAGCAGCAGCAGCAGTGCTGCTGCTGCGCCCCTTGGCCGGCCACTGGCCGGGCCGGCCAGGCGGCGGTCCCGACCGCCGGCAGTGAGGCCATCGGCCCGGTGAAGAGAGGAGAGGAGAGAGAGAGTGAGATGGAGAGAAACAGAGAAAGGGGAGGAAGAAACAGAGTAGAGAAAAAGAAGGAAAAGAAGAAGAAAAAGAAGAAGAAGAAGAAGAAGAAGAGGAAAGAGGAGAGGGCTGGCCGGCTTGGGCGGCGTCGGTCGGGGACGCGGCCCGGGGTCGCGGGCGGCGACGGCGGCGGCGGCGGCGAGTCGGTTGCTCCTCCATGTTAGGTTGCACGGAGAGATGAAGAGAGGTTAGAGAGAGGGAGATTAGTGATTGTAATTAGAGAGAGAGTGAGGAGAGAGAGAGAGGAAAGGGGATTTAGAGAGAGAAAATATGGGAGAGAGAGTGAGAAGGGGGATGTTAAATAAGGGGAGAGAGAAAAGGCGGTGGCTGGGTTTGATTGAAAGAGGCGGTGGAAGAGGAAGAGTGGAGAAGAAGAAAGAAAGAAAAAGAAAAGAAAGAAAGGATTTAAAAATTAAAATAATATTATTTAATTCGGCCCAAATTCGACTAGCTCCGAACGGTGCCTAAGAATTACAGAAAATAGAAATATTATCCTGAGACGTAATATGAAGACGGTTTTCGAAACTCAATCCGGTTTGCAAATTAAAAATCCCGGAAGCTGTCGCCGATACGGGCGACACCGGTTTGGCCGGATTTTCGATAAATTCAGAAAAATTCCCAAAAATACCCGAACGTAGATAACACGATTCTATGATGTATGGTGAAAGCGGATTCTCAAAATTTACCCCGTTTGTGAAATAAAAATCATAAAGCCTATTATCGGTATCGGTCGACACCGACTACGTAGATTTCCAAAATAATCCAGGAAAATTCCAGAAAAATCCTGAAAAATCTCAAATATTAGAAAATAATTTTTAAAACTGAAATTGGCTCAATCAGACTACCAAGGAGGTCAAATCAATTTTTGTACGTCGTATCACGTACCGATACTGTTATACGTACACCGGGGATCAGGGGGTTACAAGGTTAAGGAGAAGGAGGAGATAATGAGGAGAGAGGAGAAAGGAAGGCATTATCGCCGAAGGGATGGCGACGGCGACGGCTGGACGACGGCAGTGGCAGACGCTGATTCGCTCTCTCTCGCGCTGAAAAGACAGATAAACAGACGGACAAATTTTGTGGAGGAGTCACGGGAGAAAACCTCGTGATTCTACCGACGAAAGAAGAGAAAGAAAAAGGAGGAGGAGGGCGAGGAGGGGGAGTGGGGAGGAGGCTGGAGGGAATAGAGGAATGTTGCTGCTCCGACTGCTTTCTCTCTCTCTTTTTGGATGAAGACGGACGGATGGACGGACAGACGGACAAAGTCTGTAAGAATAAGTCATGAGAGAAAATCACCCTTCGGTTGGTTTTGATAATAACTAGTATACTGTCGCTGTTGTGAAAAACTGAACGGTCGGTCAAGAGGAGGGGGAGAGAAAGAAGGATTGGAGCGAGAGAGGAAGAAGGAGGAGGGGGTCCACACTTCTCTCTCTCGCAGATGAAAACAGACAGATGGACGGACAAAGTTTTTATATGAGTCATGAGAGAAAACCTCCCTTCGGCCGGTTTTGTTAAAATCCTAATGTTTCCATCATTTTGTACCCAAAAAATTGTTTTTTTCCACTATACTTAAATACCTTGAAAAAAAATTGTGCTTTCCTCAAAGATAGTATTTAAAAAAGGTCATTTAAAAAAAATACATTTTTTGAAAAAAAATACCTTTTTAAAAATAATTTTAAAAATCGATCTCCCCAATTCAAAATCGACCTCTGAATACGCCATGTCGGCGGGGGGTCATTTCGCCACGCCAGTGGCGTCGCACGCTGGTGCGAGATCGTTTTTCTTTGTCCAAGATTGGCAACCTCGGACAAAGAATTTGTTTTTTTTAATCTTTTTTCTTTGTCGGGGTTGTCAATCTTAGACAAAGCAACTTTTTTATTTTTTAGCATTTTCTTTTGTCCGAAGTTAGCAACTCCAGAGAAAGAGATAAATATTCTTTTTGAACTTTTTTCCTTGTCTGGGTTGCCAATTCTGGACGAAATTTTTTAATTTTTTTAATTTATTTTTCTTTGTCTGGGATTGACAACCCTTGTAACGGTCCCAGATTTCATTACACTAATCCATCACATCCTCAAATCAAGTGAATAATTTTTTTATTACCTATTACATGATCAGTTGAAATTTCGGCAACATATCCCCTTAATTTGTCACATGCCCAAATACAATATATCATCAATAGCTTACACGGCTTAACATCAATCTCAATAATATTCATATACCGAATCATCACCCACGCAGTCATAATAATGTTTCGGCTTGACATCGCCTCCTTAATATTGAAAGAAAACATACATCATACCTTCGAGTTATCCAAACCAAAACTTACCCTTAGAAGAGCCACCAAATCTACTGTTCGCTACATATAATATAAACACTGGCTGCTAGGGCATACAAGCACATACACAACAAAAACGTATACAAGTTTATACATGAGTCTTAACATCAACATTTTAAACAACTTCTACATATCAAAAGTATCCAAGAGAAATGATGCAGTGGTTTGGCCTCCAGTACTATAATCGATTAGGCACTATCCCAAGCCCTTATCCTTGTTCTGACCTGAAGATATAATTAATTTAATAGAGTGAGCTAAACAGCTCAGTGAATGAAGTGTTATAAAATTTATATTTTGAACTGAAAGAATGAGCATATAAAGGGTGCAAAGTGTTATACAATTCATAGATAAACTTGAGTTACATGATATTGATACTAAACCAGTTCTTATATTACTTTCTTGTCACGGTGTGAACATACTATAAATATCAAGTATCAAACAATCCACACACAAGATATAATTTCAGTTTACATATATCATAGCACCGTCTTCCCACTTCACCGGTTCTATAGCCGGACCCTTCCTCCAATAGTATAATATATAAATAATGCCACGTCTTTCCTTATCTGCCCGTGCAATATAGGTCCCTTCCTCCAATAAAATGATATATAAATAATACCTTATCTTCCCCCATCCGCCCGTGCAATACAGGTCCATTCCACCAATAACATGGCACACACACAATTACTAACACATTCAATTTCATAGGAAACCATATATCACATACATCATTCATATTTAAAAATAACAATACTCCCAATTAGGTTTTACCAGTTAGTCAGTGCTTCTATAAGGATGTGATGTACAGATAATTTGTTTAGTCAATACGTATCACGCACATGTAACATCAACCAATAGCATACGATATAGTTAATAACCATCACACACGTGTAACACGAATATATTCAAGTCAACACACATCCCATTACGTTCATCACAATCAAAACGAATTCTATTTATAAATTTACATGTCAATATCTTTGTATACCTTTAATTTAGTGTCACACACTTCCGATTTAGTTCTTTACTACTAAACTAATGTAATTAACATGCCAAATATAATAAATCAATATAGAACTTCACTCACTCTAAGTTTGGTCTCTACACACGATTTGAAACAAGTATCGACACCATTCTCTCTTTCCCCAATTCCTAACATGCACGATACATAAATATTTTTAGAATAGTTAATTTAATCATGATATGATTAATTTAAGAATGGGGTTTACCTTTGTCTCTTGCGATTTTTCTCCGAATATACTACACTGGTGTAGATTGTTCCCAAATTCCTATAATCACACATACATACAAGGGTTATGGACTATATAAATCTTGATTTAACTTAGATTAATTAGGGTATAACTAAAGTATTACCTTAACTCTCAAAAGCTCAGTTGATTACTCTTCTTTCTTCTCTGTAAATCCACACCCACAAACATTCCCCTCTTCTTCCTCTTCACCACCATCTCCACCTCCTCTTGGAGTGCTGCCTGCCGCCCGCTTAGCCTAACAGGCCTCACTGTCGCCCACTCCCTGCCTTGGATGCAGCGTCGCTCACTCCTGCTGCGACGACTGTTTTTGCGGCTGTGCCTGCGCCGAACCCAAGAAGGAGTGGGAGAGGGAAGGGTTAGAGAGAGGGAGAGATTGATAGGGAATGAGAGAGATTGAGAGATTTGAAAGGGATTTAAAGAGATGGAGTGAGGTTGAGAGAGATGGAGTGAGAGAGATTGAGAATGAAAGGGGTCTGCAATACAAGAGATGAAGAAGACGTTTTTTTATTTTTAATCTTTCTTAAAAATAAAATTCCCCCAAAATTCCCTACCTTGTCACCTCACGATTCCCAAAGTCAACCCTATCTCCACCCTCCACCTTACTCTCCAATTCCAAGATCGCATTCTCATCCTCCACTCAAAATGAAGCCATCTCCACTAATTCAATTTAACAACTTTTTTTATTTTTGTTATAAATACTCTTATACTAGTATATATGTATATACATATATAACTCATGTATTCATACTAATATACTTAAATCTTTAATTAAATAAACAAATTCTTATTTACAATTTTTTCCTCATTTATCAAACAAACAAACACACACATACACACACACACACACACACATATTTAGGTGTATGTTTATTATATACATGTATATACTTCTCTTTGTATTTGTATACCAACAACTATTCTTAATAAAGCATCACCCTAATTACTTTATTTAAGATTATCACCTTTAATTATTTGCTAATTGAGAAATAAGCAAGATTAAAAAAATATGAGTGTTACAATTCTACCTTCTTAAGGAAGCTTAGAACAAGTAGGGGTAGGAATTTCGCATCTCATCTTCAAGCTCCCAAGTAATTTCTTTGACTTGTTGACTTTTTCACAGTACTTTAACCAATGTAATTAATTTGCTTCTTAACTTATTTATTTTGCTATCCAAAATATGTATTGATTTTTTCACATAAGTCAAGTCTTCTTGAATCTGAAGTGGTTGGTAAGATATCACACGATTGAGCTCTAAAATATATTTCTTTAATTGAGACACATGAAACACATCGATCCTTTGAAGCTCTGGGGCAAGGCGAGACGATATGCCACTAGTCCGACTCTTTCTAGAATTTTGAAAGGTCCAACGAATTGTGAATCCAATTTACTCTTTCTATTAACGCGGAGTACTCCTTTAATTAGGGATGCTTTTAAAAAGACCTTATCACCAACTAAAAATTCTAGAGATCTGCAACAATGGTCAACATAGGCTTTTTGTCCACTTTGGGCTGTTTTTATTCTTCTTCTGATTATCTTTATTTTCTCTGTAGTCTCTTGTATTAGGTCTGATCCGTGGATCTTCCTATTACCAACTTCTTTCCAACATATCAGAGATCTACATCTTTGACCATATAGTGCTTCAAATAGGGGCATGTCAATTGTAAATTGATAACTATTGTTATAAGTAAATTTTACTAAAGGTAGGTGCTTACCCCAATTTCTTCCAAAATCTATTATACATGCTCTTAACATATCTTCCAATATTTGAATTGTTCTTTCAGACTGTCTATATGTTTGTCAGTGTGCTACTGTACTTGGTTGTAACTTGGTACCCATGGCTTCTGACAAGCTTCTCCAAAGTCTGGACTGAAACCTAGGGTCCCATCTGATACTATAGTCTCGGGGATTCCATGTAATCTGACTATTCTTGAATATAAAGTTGGGTTAACTTGTCTACAGAGTAGTCCAAATGTATGGGTATAAAATAGGCAATTTTGGTAAGTCCATTAACCATACCCGTATTGCATCAAATCCTTGTGGTGTTTGTGATAAGCCAATTACAAAGTTTATTGTGATGTGTTCCCACTTTCATTCAGGAATAGGTAACAGCACTAGTAATCCTGCTGGTTTTCAGCCTTCACTCATTGATACACTTGACATTTTTATACAAATTTTGTAATATCTTTCTTCATTCCGCCCCATCAAAAGTTGTGTCATAGGTCTTAGTACATTTTAGTATTCTGTGGATGAGCTGTATATGGGGTGCTATGAGCCTCCTTCACGATTTCTTCCTTTAATTCATTTATTTGTGGGAGACAATCGGTTTCCATGTCTTACTACTTCATTGTCAATGCGAAATTCCCTGAGTTCCCCTTTTCTATCTATTATCTAATTCTCATTAATTAACCATCTTCCAGTTGTGCCTTGACGATTCTGTCATAAAGATTAAATTGAACACTTGATTTAACCGACTCATTTGACTTGGAACTCTTATAGGTTTTATCTCTATCTGTAGTTCTTCTAGATCTCTTAATAATTTAGGTTGTCTAGTAATCAGTACAGCTAGTGACCCACTGGATTTTTGACTAACACATACGCCATTATATTAGCTTTTCCCGATTAATAATGAATTGTGATATCATAATCTCTCATTAGCTCCAACCATCTTCTTTGGCGCATATTTAGCTCTTTTTGAGTGAAAAATTATTTTAGACTTTTGTGATTTGTATAAATCTCACAAGATACTCCATACAAATAATGTCGCCAGATTTTTAGGGCAAAGATTACAACGACCAACTCAAGGTCATGGGTAGAGCAATTTTTCTCATGGGCTCTTAATTGTCTGAAAGCATATGCGATAACTTTCCCATGTTGCATCAAAACACACCATAGTTCAAGCTTTGAAGCATCACTACAAATAGCAAACCCTTCGGTTCTAGAAGATACTACCAATATTGGGGCTATTGTTAATCTTTCTTTCAGTTTTTGAAAACTTCTCTTACCTGTCACCTAAGATAAACTCCACACCTTTTCTAATCAGTTGAGCTAGTGGTATTGTGAGGTTAGAAAATCCCTCCATGAATCTTTGATAGTATCCAACTAAGCCTAAAAAACTTTTGATCTCTGTAACATTTGTAGATCAGGGCCAGTTATTAATCGCTTTGACTTTCCTTGGATCGATAACTATTCCTTCTTTGAGATTATGTGACCAAGAAATCTGACTTTATCCAACCAGAACTTACATTTACTGAATTTGACATATAGTTGTTTCTCCATTAATGTTTGAAGTACTATTCGGAGATGACTCTCATTTCTTCTTGACTCTTTGAGTAGATTAAAATATCATCAATGAACACCATCACAAATTGATTCAAGTATGGTTAAAATATTTTATTCATCAAGTCCATGAACACAGCTAGGACATTGATAAGTCCGAAAGGCATAACCAAGAACTCAAAATGTCCATATCTTGTTCTAAAAATTATTTTAGCTACATCTTCTGGTTTAACCTTTAGTTGATGTTATCCATATCTCAAATCAATCTTGAAAATACACATGACCCTCGAAGTTGATCAAATAAGTCATTAATATGGGGGAGGGCATATCGATTCTTGACAGTAACTTTATTTAGTTTCCTGTAATCAATTCACAGTCTTATACTCTCATCTTTTTTTCACAAATAATACAGGTGCCCCCCCACAGTGACACGTTAGGTCTAATAAATTTTTTTATTCAATAACTCTCGTAATTGTACTTTAAGTGCTTTCATTTCTGCTGGGGCCATCCGATATGAAGCCTTAAATATAGGAGTGATCCGCGGTAATACATCAATAGTAAACTCTACTTCTCTATCTAGGGGTAAAGTTGATATGTCTTCAGGTAATACATCCAGATATTCTTTAACTATCGGTATATCTTTTATTTTTGTTTGAACTTCATCTCTTTTATTACTGTGGCTATGAATCCTTAGCATCCTTGGCTTAATAATCTTGTCGCCCTCATCTTTGATGTAATTGGTGTCTTATATCCGTCATGTATTCTTTTAATAGTAAATTTTGAAATTTCATCTATTCTTAATGTTACTTTCTTCTCATAACAATCCACAGATGCCAAGTATATAGATAACCAATATCCCCAATATAAAATCAAATTCCATTTCTCCAAGTTTTATCAAATTTACAAGTGCTTTGATGACCCCTAGAATAATTTCACACCCCCTCGTATTTAGTTCTAGCTACCACTTCGGTCCCGAAAAGTGTAGATATAATAAGTTGAATTTGTAGATGTTCAGGATATCTATTCAGCTTATTAGCAAATGCATTCGAAATAAATGAATGAGTTGCCTCCGGAGAAAATAAGGTTCGTGCAATATGTCTAGACAAAGTAATTTGTACCTTCAACTACTGTATTTGATGTTCGAGCTTCCTATTGGGTCATTGCAAATACTCGACCTTGTGTCCGCGGTTGTTGAATTGTTCTGAGTTGCTACTGGATGAGGTGCATTGGACATAGGGGACGTACCTAACATTGATCCATTAGAAAGAACTACTCCCGACATTGATTTCCCAGTTCCTCTACCCATTCCTTGTTGTCTCTACAATACTGGGCAATTTCTCTTTAGGTGTCCCATTCTCCCGCAGACGTAACAACCTTTTCCTTGACCAAAACTTTTGAAATATCTTTTGCTACACCTTTGGCACCACGACATCCCTCTAGATCCAATATGAGGATTAGGCATATTCGATGTGCTAGAAGAAACCCTTCGGCTTTAGATCCCTATCCCCAGCCTAAGTTTACATTCCTTTGAGCTGGAATCACACTGGATCCCATACCTCCTCCAATTCTTAAGTTGGGTGCTCTCCAATTACATAGTCCTTGGTATCGTGGACGCTTGAAATTTGGAGTTTCTCTAGCTCCATTTTCCATATTCTCCAGCATGTCTCCATCAATTTCTAGAGCTTTTCTATAACTTGCATATATACCAGTAACTAGAAGGGATTTAGTTTACTTCTAATTTTCTCCTTTAAGCCCTTTACAAATTTCTTAGTCTTGTCTGCTTCGCTCCTGAACAAACGTTCTGCACATCGGGACAATTGAGTGAATTTTGTGTCATATTGAGTTACTGTCACCTGTCCTTGTTTCAATTCTAGAAACTTCGAGGCCAGTCTATCCCTAGCAGACTCCGAAATATGTTTCTCATTAAATTTCTGGATTAGATAATCTTAAATATTTTTTCCTTTAAAGTTTTAGTATTATTTTTTTATCATCCTCCACCAATGCTCCGCTTCTCCTTGTAACATAAAAGTGGAAAATGTACTTTTTTATCCTCCAAACAGTTTATCATGTCCAAAATCTTTTCTATTCGTAGTAATCATTTTTCAGCTTGTAAAGGGTTAGCTTCTCCTTCAAACACAGGGGGGTTCAACTTCTGAAACTGTTCTAAGACTCAATGTGAGTTATTATCTCGACTCATTAATTGTGCAAACCAATCCGGCACTATCTCTGAAGCTTCTAGTCTTCTCTCACTATTTTCTTCTGATCTCTCTTGTTGTTTGGGACATGAAACTACCCATCACACTAAATTGTTGAGTTCCTTCATTTGAGCCACTATCCACCGGTGGATGATTGAGATCCATTTGCCCTCTAATAAAAAATTATAATTTATTCATTATAATTTGACGATGACAAATATGTAAGCACATATGCCTGATAAAAAGGGCATTTGTCATAAAATTTTCAGTTTAGACAAAAGTCATCTTTGTATTCACACTTTAAAAAGGTTACAAGGCAAGATGTATCATTTATACATTAAAATATCTATCTTGATTTACACAAAACAACAAAATATTCCTTCAAAAATTTCTAAATATATCTATCTCATTTCTTCTCAAAAGTACATTCGATTGTAGCTTAAGAAATAGCATTGTCGCCATTGAAATCATCTCCATTGGAGCTCTCACCAGCATGATCCTCTATCATATCCTCTGGATCATTGCATCGCCAGTCGTCGAGATGTCCAATGTATAAATCCCAATTCTTAGCCCAGCTAGAATGCCACCAGATTCCTCCAAAGAATATCCCCTACCAGTGTTCTGCACCTAGATTAGATGCATCATCAAATATCTCAATATCGGTGAATCCCTTACAACACTCTCTGCATCACTTATTAAGTTTGGATCTTCTTCAACTTCTTGCAAATTTACTGATTCCTCATTATCCTTGCGTCATGCGAAGCTCACCTCCGGGTTAGTCTCTCTGGACTCACAATCCCAGTCTACGGTGGTAGCACCCGGCTCAAATTCTTCTGTCCAATACTGTTGAATGCTAGCTTAGACATGTTCGAATCTCCCATCTGGATAACAAGATCAAATCAACTCATATATATAGAATAATCTCCAAATCAAATAAATAAAAATGAATGGTATGCATAATTTCTCCAAGAAAAAGTAATCAATTTATCATCTTTTCTATATAATTCATTTATCCAAATAATAGCTTATCAGTGTCGTTACATTTTGAACTAAATCTGATGGGTATGGACTATATAATCTTGATTTTAACTTAGATTAATTAGGATATAACTCAATTATTACCTTAACTCTCAAAAGCTCACTTGATTACTCTTCTTTCTTCTCTATAAATCTATACCCACACACACTCCCCTCTTCTTCCTCTTCACCACCACCTCCACCTCCTTTTTCGAGTGATGCTCGTTGCTCGCTTGGCCTAACAGGCCGCACCGCCACCCGCTCTTGGTGTCGCGCCGCCGCCCTGCTTTGGATGCAGTGCCGCCCTTTCCTATCGCATCGGTTGTTGCTGCGGTTGTGTCTGCGCTGAACCCGAGAAGGAGAAAGAGATAGAAGAGAGGAAGAAATTGATAGAGAGTGAGAGAGAGTGAGAGAGAGATATTTGAGGGGGATTGAGAGAGATGAGTGAGGTTGAGAGAGATGGAGTGAGATAGATTGAGAATGAGAGGTTATGTAGTACAAGAGATGAAGAAGAGGTTTTTTTTTCAATTTTTCTTAAAAATAAAATTTCCCCAAAATCCCCTACATTGCCACCTCACCCATTCCCAAAAACAACCCCATCTCCACCCTCCACCTCACTCACCAATTCCAAGATCACATCCTAACCCTCCACTCAAAATGAAGCCATCTTCACTCATTCAATTTAACAACTATTTTTATTATGAATACCCTTATACTAGTATATATGAATATATGTATACATAACTCCCATGTATTCATACTAATATACTTAAATCTTTAATTAAATAAACAATTTCTTATTTACAATTTATTTTCCTCATTTATCAAACAAACATGCATGTATATATTTTGAGGTGTATGTTTATTATATACATGTATATACTTCTCTTTATATTTGTGTACCAACAACTATTCTTAATAAACTATCACCCTAATTACTTTTTTTAAGATTATCACCTTTAATTATTTATTAATTGAGAAATAAAGAAGATTAAAAAATATGAGTGTCAAAATTCTACCCTCCTTAAGAAAATTTCGTCCTCGAAACTTGGTGTACCTTAGAACAAGCAGGGGTAGGAAATTTGCATCTCATCTTCGCTCTAAAGAAATTTCTTTGACTTTTTCTTTCACATTACTGATTATAGAAGGTAAAAAAAAAATTATTTGTTCGGGGTTGCTAAACCAGACATGTTAATCTCACATTAAGGTGGACCAATAACCTTGGTTAATTAATTGGATTCCTAATTAAAGTTAACTGATATTAAAGATGCCCATATTAAAGTTACATTTATATATATGTTAATAATCACATGAGGTATAAAAGGAACCATGATGGGTGGTTTTATCTCAAGGGTTATTTTAGTAAATGTTGGACCCTCTTCTCTCCTCCTGAAAAGAATATAACCTAGGCTCATTATTTGTGAGCAATAAGAGAATCCATCATATTTGCAAGGTTGTGAAAAGAAAAGGAGACAGAGAGAAGAAGGGTCTGCATTAGGGTTCTTGCAGGATTAAAGAGAAGGATCAAGTCTTCATCCATCTATTCTCTTCAGTTCATCAATGGCTTCAGGTATGGAGAATTTAGTATTGATTTAATTATGTATTTGATTTCTTGAGATGATTGATTCTAGATCCATGGCTAGTTTTAATCCGCATTATAGTTTCAAATTTCTTACATTTGGTATCAGAGCCTTATTTTAGAATCAATACATCTTGGATTATGGATTATGGAAAATTAGGGTTTTTGATTAACAGTTCATAAAATTAAATTTTTGATCTTTTAATTGTAGAATTTTAAGAGGATTTATTAACCCTAATGTTCTGTTCAATTTCCTCTAATTGTACAATTAATCGGGATCAAATTTCAGGAATTATTAACCCTAATTTTTCCCAAATTAAATATTTCCGCCGGCAATCTGGAACTGCCCGCGATAACAGCTTCGTCGCCTATTAGTCGACTAGCCCGAAACACTAGTCGACTAAGTATTTTTCCAGAAACTTAAGAACTCTCTGTTTCGGTACAGGAGTCGACTAATTATGTTGAGTAGTCGACTAATAAAATGTATAGTCGACTAACTATTTTCCCGAGTCGACTAATAAAATTTATAGTCGACTAATAATATTGGTATAGTCGACTAACCTTGCGTTGCCCTAGTCGACTAGACCTAAATGTATAGTCGACTTGACTTGACCCAAGTCGACTAGTCTTTCTTGTAGTCGACTAATGCTTGTTTGATTCAATCATAATGTATGTTACACATTTAAGTCATTGTGTTAATATTGATTGATGTTGGTCAAGTAATAGAATTGGAGTATTATAGTATTACTCAAATAAAAGATTAGAGAATATTGTTGGTTAGTTTTGTATTCATAAGGCTTATTGATTTAGTAGTTGCCAAAGTGACCTATGTTAGTAAACCTTATGAATATACAACTACATAAAAGATTTGTCAATGTAAGTGACATTAAAGACAATAATACTCTCGATGGCGGTTCTACTTAGGAGATTGGGACTGGCCCAAAGGAAAGTCTCTTTCAAATAATTAGGAACCGGGGTAGGATAGTGTAATTTATGCAACTTAGTGGTGTAGAATTAGATACCCAAAGGTAACATGACTTACTGTCTAAGTAGCATAAATTATATTAGACCTATGTAGGTGATAAAAGAGTCTCACCTAAAGAGTGAACACTGGATATGCTTAGGTTTCGCCCAAAGGAGGAATCAGAGTGATATCAATAGTTCATCTTCATTAAATTTAAAGTTTTTGTATTGATTCGAGGCCTTAATGTGAGCTATGTCCTATTTTGTTTCAGTGAACGTTCCCACTTCCCTCACACTCATGCAACTAGCATTCCAGCCCTGGATGGTACCAACTTTTCTGAGTGGTTTGAACATGTACAATTTACACTGGGTGTTCTGGACCTTGACATGGCCCTTTTAGTAGAGAAACCTGATGAAGTGACTGCTGAAAGTACAGCAGAACAGGCTAGCCATGCCAAAGCTTGGGAAAGGTCGAATAGACTCAGTCTCATGTTCATCAAGATGACCATTGCCAATAACATCAAGACTACACTCCCACATACTACTAAGGCATCTGAACTTTTAACTGCTGTTAAAGACCGATTTAAGTCTGCAGATAAGTCATTAGCTGGCACCCTTATGGCTGAACTTACCACCATGAAATATGATGGTAGTAGAGGAGTTCAACAACACATTCTAAATATGACTGATAAGGCTGCGAAGTTAGGATCACTGGGAATGAAAGTGGATGAATCCTTCTTAGACAGTTCATCCTCAACTCACTTCCCTCTCAGTTTGGGCCATTCAAGATCCACTATAATACTCATAAGGATAAGTGGAATCTGAATGAGCTGACTGGTATGTGTGTACAAGAGGAAGTGAGGCTGAGGCAAGAAGGGCAGCACTCAGTGTTGGCAGTAACTCAAGGAGCTATCCATAAGAAAGGTAAATATGGAAGAGGTAAGAGGTTTCCATCAAAGAAAGAAAATGACCATGGGGAAAGTAGCCAAGGTCATAGAAAGGTTTTCACTATCAAATGCTACTTCTGTGGCAGAAAAGGACATGTGAAGAAGGACTGCAACAAGAGGAAGGCTTGGTTCGAAAAGAAAGGTATGAATCTTTCTTTTGTATGTTATGAATCAAATCTTGCTGAAGTACCTTCTAATACTTGGTGGATTGACTCTGGAGCCACAACTCACATAACTAATTCAATGCAGGGATTCCTTACAACTCGGAAACCGAAGGAGAGTGAGAGATTCGTCTTTATGGGGAACCTTCTCAAAGTGGAGGTCGAGGCTGTTGGTACTTACCGACTAATCTTAGAGACGGGACATCAGATGGATCTTGAGGATACTTTTTATGTACCTTCGATTTCTAGGAACTTAATGTCATTATCCAAATTAGATGTTTTTGGATATTCTGTTTTATTCAGTTGTGGAAAACTCAGTTTAATGTATAATTCAATGTCGGTTGGACATGGAATTTTATGTGATGGTTTATATAAAATTTCATTGAATGATGAGTTTGCACAATCTTTATTATCTCTGCATTCGAATATTGGTATTAAACGTGGCTTAATTAATGAAAATTTCTCTATCTTGTGGCATAGACGACTGGGGCATATCTCCAGGGATAGAATAATAAGATTAGTTAAGAATGGGATTTTGGATAACCTAGACTTCACTGATTTTGATGTGTGTGTGGATTGCATAAAAGGAAAGCAAACAAAACACACCAAGAAAGGTGCCACAAGAAGTAAAGAGCTTCTTGAAATAATTCATACAGATATTTGCGGACCACTCTCCATTCCATGTTTTACGGGAGAGAGATATTCCATTACCTTTATAGATGATCTGTCACGTTATGGTTATGTATATCTAATTAATGAAAAGTCTCAGGCTGTTGACATCCTTGAGGTGTTCATTACAGAAGTCGAGAGACAATTAGATAGAAAAGTTAAAATCATAAGATCAGATCGAGGTGGTGAATTTTATTGTAGATATGATGAGTCAGGACAAAATCCTGGCCCATTTGCCAAATTTCTAGAAAAGCGTGGCATTTGTGCTCAATACACAATGCCAGGTACGCCTCAGCAGAATGGTGTTGCTGAAAGGCGAAACCGGACACTTATGGATATGGTTAGGAGCATGATGAGCTTCTCTAATATACCTAATTCATTGTGGAATGAAGCCTAAAGACTGCTATGTATATCTTGAATAGGGTTCCTAGTAAGGCAGTCCCAACAACTCCTTTCGAGTTGTGGACTGGTAGGAAACCTAGTTTAAGACATTTACATGTTTGGGGTTGTCCAGCAGAGGCTAGAATATATAATCCACAAGAAAAAGAAATTAGACTCAAGAACAATATCTGGGTATTTCATTGGTTATCCAGAAAAGTCTAAAGGGTACAAATTTTATTGTCCTAACCATAGTACAAGAATCGTTGAAACTGGTAATGCCAGATTCCTTGAGAATGGCGAAATTAGTGGGAGTGATGAACCAAGAAAGGTAGATCCTGAGGAGGTAAGGGTAAATATCCCAATACCCTTTCCTTCAAGAGAAATTGTTGTCCCTCAACTTGATCATCAAGCTGAGATACCAGAACAACATAATAATGTTGGTTCACCACTCCATGAGGATATTGCCATTGAAAATATTGTAGAACCACCACAACTGGCAGCTTTGAGAAGATCTCAAAGGGAAAGAAGATCTGCCATTTCAGATGATTATGTGGTGTATCTACAGGAATCTGATTATGATATTGGGATAAATAAAGATCCAGTTTCATTTTCACAAGCCATAGAATGCAATGACTCTAGTAAATGGGTTGATGCTATGAATGAAGAGTAGAAATCTATGGACCAAAATAAAGTCTGGGATCTCGTCGAATTGCCTAATAACTGTAAGAAAGTCGGGTGTAAATGGGTCTTTAAGACCAAGCGCGACTCTAAAGGCAATATCGAACGATATAAGGTCAGACTTGTGGCTAAAGGTTTCACTCAGAAAGAAGGCATTGACTATAGAGAAACCTTCTCTCCAGTATCAAAGAAGGATTCTCTTAGAATCATTATGGCCCTTGTAGCTCATTATGATTTGGAGTTACATCAAATGGATGTGAAAACGGCTTTTCTAAATGAAGATTTGGATGAGGAAATTTACATGGAGCAACCTGAAGGGTTCGCAAATGAAGGTAAAGAACACTTGGCTTGCAAATTAAAGAAATCCATATACGGACTTAAACAAGCTTCCAGGCAATGGTATATAAAGTTTAATGATACCATTACCTCTTTTGGATTTACAGAAAACACTGTTGATCAGTGTATATATCTAAAGACTAGTGGGAGCAAGTTTATCTTTTTGGTTCTGTATGTGAATGATATCTTGTTAGCCAGTAGTGATATTGGTTTGCTGTATGAAACTAAAAGCTATCTTACCAAGAATTTTCAGATGGTTGATATGGGTGAGGCAACTTATGTTATTGGCATAGAGATCTTCAGGGATAGATCTCGAGGATTGTTAGGATTGTCTCAGAAAGGTTATATCAATCGAGTCTTGGAAAGATTTCATATGGAAATGTGTTCAACCAGTCCTGCACCATTATGAGGGGTGACAAATTAAGTGGGAGCCAGTGTCCTAGAAATGACTTAGAAAAGGGTCAAATGCAGAAAGTTCCTTATGCGTTAGCAGTTGGGAGCTTGATGTATGCACACACTTGTACCAGGCCAGATATCAGTTATGCTGTTGGGATATGGGAAGTTACCAGAGCAATCCAGGAATGGAGCACTGGAAATTAGCTAAGAAGGTAATGCGGTATCTTCAGGGAATGAAGGACCTAATGCTCACATATAGGAGATCTGATCAGTTGGTAGTGATCGGCTATTCGGACTCAGATTTTGCTGGTTGCCCAGATAGCAGGAAGTCTACCTCAGGTTTATTTTCTTGCTAGCAGGTGGGGCAATCTCGTGGAAGAGTGTAAAGCAGTCTATTACTGCTTCATCCACGATGGAGGCTGAGTTCATAGCATGTTTTGAAGCCTCGAATCATGCATTATGGTTAAGGAATTTTATCTCAGCACTTGGTGTAGTTGACTCTATTGCCAAGCCGCTGAAGATATATTGTGATAATACAGCAGCCGTTTTCTTCTCTAAGAATGGAAAGTACTCTAATGGTTCTAGACACATAGAACTGAAGTACATGGTGGTTAGAGAAAGAGTTGAGAAACAGAAAGTGTCAATTGAAAGTATAAGTACTACTTTAATTGTTGCTGATCCAATGACAAAGGGATTGCCTCCAAAGACATTTAAGGAACATGTTGTTAGAATGGGTCTTTTGAGCAATCTGTAAATGTATGTTTTGGTACTTATGAAATTGACATTATTGCGCAATAAAAGTTTGTTTCTGTGTTTCCTGTTATCCAATTGTGTGTGCACATATTATGTATGGATGTTTGTTAAACAGGAAATGTCTTTACAAGACAATTACAGGGGTCATTTTGGTTATGGACTCAATTAGTAAGGGTTATCAATGTTGTGGTACATAGAAGGGAGTATAACATGGATGTTGTATAACCGCTATGACTCGCATTGGTGGTTCAAGCTAATTGCAGTATTACAGTGTTTTATAATTTGGCTTATCAGTTGTTGTTTTTAAAAATTCGTGATCACGTGTCAAGGTTTTTCAGTATGGAATCCAATGGAGTCAAAATGTTTTGAAAATGAGTCTTTTCTTTTATTTGTTTTCTAAAGTTTTTAACCTAATTGGTTAATGGTCCAAGTGGGAGAATGTTAATCTCACATTAAGGTGGACCAATAACCTTGGTTAATTAATTGGATTCCTAATTAAAGTTAACTGATATTAAAGATGCCCATATTAAAGTTACATTTATATATATGTTAATAATCACATGAGGTATAAAAGGAACCATGATGGGTGGTTTTATCTCAAGGGTTATTTTAGTAAATGTTGGACCCTCTTCTCTCCTCCTGAAAAGAATATAACCTAGGCTCATTATTTGTGAGCAATAAGAGAATCCATCATATTTGCAAGGTTGTGAAAAGAAAAGGAGACAGAGAGAAGAAGGGTCTGCATTAGGGTTCTTGCAGGATTAAAGAGAAGGATCAAGTCTTCATCCATCTATTCTCTTCAGTTCATCAATGGCTTCAGGTATGGAGAATTTAGTATTGATTTAATTATGTATTTGATTTCTTGAGATGATTGATTCTAGATCCATGGCTAGTTTTAATCCGCATTATAGTTTCAAATTTCTTACAAGACAAAGAATACTTAAGGGAAAAAATTAGGGTCTTAACTCTTTTATAGTAGCAGAGTGGGTCCCACGCGATCTCTATGAGCCTTTCCTTTAAACAGCTGGCCTCTCTCTCTCTCAATTAAGTTCTTACCTCTCTTTGCCTTAACCTCGACCCCTTTCGCCGTTATTGTAGGCAGCACCACTGCTTGGCCCAATAGCCCGTTACTCATCGAGCTTGCTGCTGGTAAGATTCCTCTTTCTCGCTCAGTCTGTATATTCCTGATGCCGTCAACTAATTGGTTCTTACAGACCATGTAAGAAAGTGTCGGTTTGATTAGAGATATGATCTCAATGGTTATATAAGCTAATGGGATGATTAAGCCAATCAACTTCAGAGTCAGAGATATCCCATCACATTGTTCTCAGACTAAATAAGCTGGTATTGGGGGATCAGTTGTCGCTGGATTATTTAGCGTGTTGATCCGTCGGTCGCTTTCCAGCCAGCTATTGTACATGAGAGAAAGTTGGTAATACCTTCATACAATTCTCTTAAATTTATGATATATTTAGATAATTTCATTAAAATTTATGATACAAGTTAATGGATATATCTATATGGGGACCATGGTGGATGAGGCTTGATGAAAGAGACTCAGAGGGTCATGATACTCTTGAGGATGTCCACAATCATCATGGAGATGATAGGAAGGAGTCGATTTGCATGCCGATCAGGTGTGCCAAGCCACACAATCGTTTATACCCGATGTGAGTGACATCCATCAGATACAAAGTTTGAATCGTTACAGGATAAGTTGGGACCTTTTCAGACTGTTGATAAACGATGCTCATGACGTCGAGATGATGAGGGGGACCTTGGACGTGACGAGCCTGGACCGTTTCAACCACTTATTAGATGTATCGAAGATGTTGAGGAGCTGAGGAGGAGGCCGGACCATCCCAATAACACATGCAACTAGAGTCCTAGGCTGCCTCTGCACGTGAACGAGGACGAGGATGAGGTCGAAGGCGTGGTATTCATGTGCATTACCGTGTGTTTGTTATGAGATATTACATAATATTACTTGTATTGTTATTGTGATATGACTTCAAAATTGTGATTTTGAAATAAATTGTGATATGAGTTTGATTTAAGTTGAAATTTGTGATTTGGATATGAGTTATGATTTGAGTTTGATATTTATTAAAATTTATGATTTTAATATGAGTTGTGATATGAGTTTACATTGGTGATTTTTTGAGGTTGATATGAGTTGTGATATGTATTACTTTTTGTTAAACAGGGACATGTATGATATGTATGAGTTGCGATATGTGTTTTTGACAATATATGATATATATGATATGCATGAATTAGGAAATTTTTTGTTAAACAGGGACATGTATGATATATATGATATGTGTGACGAAGGAAAAAAAAATCCTCAAGTCTTCTTTGTCCGCAGTGGCAACCCCAAACAGAGTAATTGTAATTTTTTTGGCTTTTTTCTTTATTCGGGGTTGCCAACCCCGGAAAAAGCAATTGTATTTTTTTGGTTTCTTTCTTTGTACGAGGTTGGCAACCCCGGACAAAAAGAACATTGAAAAAAAATAAATTTCTTTGTCTGGGGTTGTCAACCCTAAACAAAGAAAAGCTAAAATAAAAAAAATTCTTTGTTCGGGTTGGAAAGCTCGGACAAAGGAAAAAAGCTAAAAAAACAAAAATGCTTTGTCCGGGTTTGAAATACCGAACAAAGAAAAAAGGTTAAAATAATAAATTCTTCGTCCGGGGCTGCCAACTCCGAGCGAAGAAAACGACCTCGCGCCAGTGTGTAACGCCATAATGGCGGGGCGAAATGACCCCCCACCGACGTGGCGTGTCAGATGTTTGTTTTTGAAAATATTTTTGGGAGAGGTCGAATTTTGGAATTATTTTTAAAAATTGTATTTTTTCAAAAAAATACCCTTAAAAATTAAAAATTAAAAATTCAAGGGGCATTTTTTTGAATAAATACATTTTTAAAATTTAATTTCAAAAAACCAACCTCCCCCAGATAAATAAGAAGAAGAAAAAGACTTTGTGTAAAAATAAGATATCACTAACACCCCCCGCAAGCGAAGCGGGTTCGAAAGAACCGAGAGCTTGTTCCTCAGCATAGAAAATCTGAATGAGCTCAAAGGCTTAGTAAGGATGTCTGCTAGTTGGTCTTTAGTGCTGACAAACCGAACATCCAGGACTCCATTGGCGACATAGTCCCTCACAAAATGAATGTCGATCTCAACATATTTGGAGCGGGAGTGACGAATAGGATTGATCGAGAGATATGCTGCACCGAGGTTGTCACAGAGAACTATTGGGGGAGATTGTGAAACTTCAAGCTCACGAAGTAATGACTGCAACCAAACGACCTCTGCTGCAGCATTGGCCACGCCCCTATACTCTGCTTCAGTGCTAGATCGTGTCACAGTGCACTGCTTTTTCGAGCTCCAAGAAATGAGATTTATACCAAGAAAGACACAATAGCCACTGGTAGATTTTCGATCATCGATCGACCCTGCCCAATCTGCATCGGTGTAAGCAGTAAGCTGTACAGAAGAATGATGAGAGATAAAATGTCATGTTGAATGGTAGAATTGAGGTAACGGAAGATCCGTTTTACAGCGTTCCAATGCTCATCGGTTGGAATTTGCACGAACTGAGCGACCTTGTTCACCGAGAAGGCAATATCTGGTCTGGTAAAGCTTAAGTATTGTAGAGCGCCAACAGTACTTCGATAGACAAAGGGGTCAGAGAGAGACTTGCCAATAATCTTGGATAGCTTACAGGAAGTGGCCATAGGCAAGCTGACAGGCTTGACACCATCCATCTTAAGTCGGAGAAGCAAGTCATGGATGTACTTCTGTTGAGAGAGAAATAGACCTGAGGGTGTACGATGACACTCCATGCCCAAGAAATAGTGCAGTGGGCCGAGGTCTTTTAATGAGAACTCTCGGCCTAGTTCTTGAATAAGACGAGTGACAGCCCGTGAGTCATTGCCTGTGATGATGATGTCCGCATAGATAAGAACTAGAAGAAGATCTGTCCCGACGCGTCGGAGGAAGAGAGACGTGTCGGACTTGGAGCCCACAAAGCTCAATGTGACTAGATAACTGCTGAGGCGAGAAAACCAGCCCCGTGGAGCCTGTTTGAGGCCATAGATACTGCAGTAAAGCTTGCATACATGATTGGGATGAGCGGGATTAATGAACCCCGAAGGTTGTTCCATGTAAACCGTCTCAGTAAGAAAACCCTGCAAAATGCATTACTCACATCCAACTGTCGAATAGACCATCCCTTGGAGACAGCCAGACTGCACACGGCGCAGGCAGTGGTTGGTTTGATGACTAGACTGAATGTCTCGCCATAGTCTAATCGTAGTTATTGATGAAAACCCTTGGCCACCAGGTGGGCCTTATACTGTCAACAGAACCATCAGATTTATGTTTTAACTTGAAAATCCATTTACAACCAACTAGATTCATGGAAGGGTGGTATGACACAAGGGACCAGATTTTATTATTAAGCAAGGCATTCATCTCAGTGTCCATTGCCCGGCGCCACTTGGGATCTTTAGAAGCTTCCGTGAAACATATGGGTTCGACAGGAGTGGTGGCCAAGTCAGCCATGAGACAGGTAGGCATGGGATACCAGGTGGTTAGCCAGACTTTTGGTGTTCTGGTGTTATCCTGTGTTCTGGTGACATATGGTGGGTCCTGGTAGGAGGGGGACTGGGAGAGCCTGAGGATGAGGACGAGGAGAAGGACTCATCGGCGGTTGCTGGTGGAGGTGGTGGAGAAGGAGTATGTGATGGAGGTGGTAGTGAAGGAGGAGAAGAGTCAATGGTGGGGCCCGCATGAGAAGAGGGGACTGGAACAATGGAAGGTAATAGAGGCATGGAGATGGGGATCGATGGTGAAGGCGTAGGAGTAGGGGAAGAGAGGAAGGGCAGAGGAGAATGGAAAGGAAATAAAATTCATCGAACACAACATCCCGAGAGATGTGAATACGACTAGAGGAGACATACAAACATTGATAACCTTTATGCGAAGCTGAGTAACCTAAGAAGACACATTGACTGGACCAAAAACTAAACTTATAAGTTTGGTATGGACGCAGATGAGGGTAGCAAGCACAACCAAAAATTCGTAAGGAAAGGTAGTCAGGTGCTTTATGAAATAATTTCTGGTAGGGAGATAGATTATGGAGGATGGGGGTGGGCATTCTATTGATGAGAAATGAGGCAGTTTGGAAAGCATAAGGTCAGTAATGAAGTGGAACATTTGACCGAGCGAGAAGAGTAAGGCCGGTCTCGACAAGGTGGCGATGCTTTCTTTCTGCGGTGCCGTTTTGAGCACTAGTGTGTGAACATGATAAGCGATGAGCGATACCCTAGAAAGACAAGTAAGGTTTAAATTTGATGAACTCACCACCACCATCAGTTTGGAGTACTTTAATGGAACGCCCAAAAAAAATTTCCACATGAATTTTGAACTCAAAAAAATGGAGAAAGCATCACTTTTATTTATTAAAGGATAAAGCCAAACATACTTACTGTAGTGATCTACAAAGCTAATATAATAGTGATGACCACTTACAGCGGTCACAGGAGATGGACCCCATAGATCGGAGTGAATAAGCTCTAAATGAGCAGTTGCAATCGTGGAAGATGACGAAAAAGGAAGACGTTGACTTTTCCCTTGCTGACAGGGGATGCAGAGAGGGATACTAGCACGGTCAGGGAGGAAAGGAAGCTGATGCTGAGATAAACACTAGAGACAACTCTGGTGGAGGGATGACCTAGGCGCTCATGCCAGACGGGGGAAGATGCACGCTCACCGAGAAGAGTGGGGAGAGGCGGTGAAGTTACGATTCCCCAGGGAGAAGGCATACAGACTATCCTTAAGTTGTCCCCACAGTAGAGTTTTTCGAGTGGAGAGATCCTTAATAAAATAAGAGTCAGGGTGAAATTCAAGAAGGACTTTATTATCAGCAGTAAATTGACCAACGACAGAAGATTTTTGGTGATATCAGGAACATGTAAAAGATTTTTCAAGACAAAGGAAGAAACAGGAGAACACAATAAAGAAGCACCAGTAGCTCGGATAGGCAAACCTGTCCCGTTACCCATGCGAACTCTGTCGGGTCCTTGATATTTGGAATGAACAGCCAGATTCGCAATGTCAGCCGTTAGGTGATGAGTGGCTTCGGAGTCAACATCCCAATTGGGATCGACTGGACTATTCTCATAAGAGTGAAGAAGAGCAGTTGGGCTAGCCAAATCATCATAACGATCGTAGCACTGGTTAGCATAATGGCCAAAATGATTGCAGGTCTGGCATTGAGGTCGGCCACCAGTGGACTGATGTGACGGTAAGAAGGAACGTCCACAACCACGACCGCGCTCCCTGCCTCGGCCACGTCCACGACCACGGAAAAAAGATGGAACTGAATGGTAGTTTGGAGTGCGGGAAACAGTATGAACCGCAGGAGAAGGGGAGATGAGGGTTGTGGAGTCTAGTGAAGTGATAGCACTCCCACGATAAATCTCCTGCCTAAACATGAGACCGATGAGTTCTTCTGACAGTACAGGGTCGACTCGTGTGTTGACGGAGGTGACGAATGAGTCATATTCGGGAGACAGACCACTAAGCAAGGTAGAGACGAGGTCGGAGTCGGCAACTGGATTAGCCACTGCCGCCAGGTTGTCCACGATGGACTTGACAGACTGGATGTACTTTGACATAGAAGAGGTACCCATCTTGACGGTGTGCAGTTGATATTTGAGTTGCTGCACTCTGGCTCTGGAGGGTGACGCAATGATTCGCTCCAAAGAGCACCACACATCACGAGATGTGGTGAGGCCAACGACATGAGCAAGAGCAACCTTAGTGAGTGAGGAGATAAGCCAACATAAGAGCATCTGATCAAGCTTGATCCAGCGAGTGTATTCTGGATTGATAGTGGGCTGAGCATCCTTCTCAGTAGAAGGAAGGAACCAGATAGGACACGGAGAGGTTCTGTCGACGAGGCCTTCGAGATCATGAAGCTTGAGAAGAGGAAGGAACTGGGAACGCCACAGCAGATAGTTTCCCTTGTCGAGTTTGACATTTAGAAAATGAGTAATGTTGGGATTGAGAGTAACCATGGATGCAAGTGTTTGGATGGAGGTGACGGAAGATGAAGAGGAAATACTCGACATGGTACAGGAGTTGCTCTGATACTAATAAATAAGAAGAAGAAGAAGACTTATTTGTGTAAAGACAAGATATCTCTAACACCCCCAAATTTATTTCAAAAAAGTGGCCTCTGATAGGCCATGTGGGCTCCACATCGACGCTAAACCATTTTACATGGCCAACATGGGGGGCTCCGGTCGCTGGCGGTTGCCATTTTTTGTCCGGGGTTGACAATCTCGGACTAAGTAATTTTTTAAGCTTTATTTTCTTGGTCCGAGGTTGACAACCAAACTCGGAATTAAGTTCTCCTTTTTTTTTACAAAGCTTGGTCCATAGTTGCTAACTCCGAACCAAGAATGAGAGTTTTTTTAGCCAAAGCTTGGTTCGGGTTGGCATCCCCGAACCAAGTTCATTTAGCTCAAAAAATAATTATCTTGGTCCAGGGCTGGTAACCTCAGACCAAATTTACTTAGCCTCAGTTTCTTCATTGAGACACAATTCGTTTGCTAGGCCCCACAGACTCTTTTTACTCTCTTTTTTACTGTCTTCTCCCCCTCTCTCTTTCACACCTATCTTTAGTGCCCTAACCCAACCTCTCTCCCTACACTATTTAACCTTTCCACTCGTTGCCTACCGCTCATCAACCCCGATAAGGTAAGATCCCACACCCGTCGCTCCTCCCTCAGTTTGCCCTCTCTTCCCCCAGTTTGCCCTCTCTTTCCTCTCTTTCTCTTAGTCTCTCCCCTCTTCCCCCAATTCGCCCTCTTCCCCCAATTTGCCCTCTCTCCTCTATTTCTCTCCTACCCTCCTCTCCCTCAATCTGCTCCCTCTCTCCCAATTTGTCCCCTCTTTTCCCTTTTTCTCTGCCAGCCCCTCTCTCTTAATCCCCTCTCTATCTCCTCCCAATTGCCTTCTCTCTCTCCTCTCTTTCTTTGCCACCTGTCCTCCCTTAATCCCCTCTCTCTCCCCTCTCTCAAAATTAGTCTTAAAATTAGTTTAAATCGCTCTCAAATTTGAAGCTAAATATGAAAATAATCATAGTTTTGTATGAACTATTTTCATTAATCTTAATTTTGTGTAATTTTACCCATGCAAATTTAGATAAAAGAAAGGAACGTTTGTGTCTCTTCTTCATGTGCGTTTCTTCTTTGGTGATAGTGGTTATTTTGAGGTAAGTGACATTGTAATACTTTAGTTATTTTCTGTGACTTTAATACTATTATTTTTGGTTAAATTCTAGTTAAAGCAATTTGATAATTACACAAAACTAGATGAGTCAGGACCTTCTCAGCTCATTGCTAGATGATATACACGACGTCGAGATGATGTTGAGGACCTTGGACATGACGAGCTTGGACCATCTCAACCACTTGTTAGAAGGCATCGAGCGCATTGAGGAGCTGATGATGAGGCCGAACCATCACAATAACATATTCAACCAGATTCCCAAACTACTCCTGGACGTGGGCAAGGACTACATTGATTTACTAGTTGAGTAATACTTGATTATTAATCCTAAGCACCACCTCCAAAAATCCATACAACCTACTCTCTTTTAATTAGTCAAAACCAATCACTTCCACCTCCTCCTTTAAATAATAACTCATCAAGCTCCCCTCTACCTCCTCTTGCTATCTCTGGCTCACGCACTATTGTCTGAACCAATATGGGCTCGGATCCGGATCTTAGCTGAGCTCAGGTTGGTCGTGTTAGGATTATGACTGGAATACGTCGTGAAGGTTGACGAAACTTCAGAGATCAAAGAACGAATATGCACAAGGAGCTGTGCACAGTTTTAGTCAACTAATACTGGGTATAGTCGACTAATTACAAACTAGGTTGGCCAACAGAAAGTTGGGGGGTTCTCGAATTTTGTCAACGTAGTTGACTAATATTTGGACCTAGTCGACTAATATATGGTATTAGTCGACTAATACCCTGACCTAGTCGACTAATCGCGGGTCTGACAGTTTCTTTTTCTGGATCTGTTTCCACTTCAAGTTGGATTCAGGTTTCTTTTTCTTCTGAGCAGTGATTGTTCGTATTGATGATATTTTTTAGGACTAGGAGGTCCTATGGTCTATAAATAACCCCTTGGGGGTGGCCTTCAATGTAATTTAAGAATTTATAATTCCTAAAGGGTGTAATTCATCAAGAAAGTGAGAGATTCATGTAAGAAGTTTTAGCCATGAGGATTCGCTTGTAATCTTCTTAGTGAGTGGTGTAAGTAATTCTATTGTACCCCCTCAAAGTTTAATAAAGTTTCTCCCCCTTCTCCCGTAGACATACACACGATCTGTTTGATCAGTGGAACCATGTTATATTGTGTGTTAGCTTTTTATACTTCAAAAATATCTTCTTCTTCTCTTTTTCTCGTTGCACTCGTAGATCCTGTGATTATTTCTGCTGCGCCTCCCCAGTCAAGCAAGTTATGGGGCGCCTAATTTCACAACAATTGATATCAGAGTAAGGTCAACTTGAATATATTTGCAATCAAGTTTGATATTCAGAAGTTTGATGGTGTCATCAATTTCATCAGGTGACAGATTAGGATGAATGTCATCTTAACTCAGAGCGGGTTGAAGAAAGCACTACTCATGAGGGAGAAAAAATCTCAATATGTGAAGAAAAAAACTAAGCAGGAGTTGGATGAGAAAGCCTTGACGGCTGCGGACGAAGTATTGGATGGTTTTTTTTTAGAAAACAACATCCTCGCTGTGAGAAGGACTTCAGGACCACTATCTGAAGAAGTCATTAGCGAATCGGTTGATTCTTAAGCAGGGTCACTTTCTTCTCCGCATGCAGGAAGGTACACCTATCAAGTCTCATAATGCAGAATTTTTCTCTATTATCAATAATCTAGATAAGATAGAAGATGACGATCAAGCAGTTCAATTACGGTATTCTTTACTTTCTTCATATAAGAATTTTAGGGAAGCTATCATCTATGGAGGCAAATCAACTGTCAAAGTGAATGAGATCAAGGAGCATGTGCTCAATAAGGATAAAATGAGAACCAGTTGACTGGTGAGTCTCATCGTGATGATTTCTAGCAAGTTCACTTTTCAAAGGAGAAGAGTAATAATGAAAGTTCTATGGGTAACTCAAGACACAAGAATTTAGTGTGCAATTGATGTCACAAGAAGATTATTGGACTTGCAAGAAGAAACAAGAAGCTAGTATCTGTGAACTGGATGAAGGGGATGAAGACAAGTGTGACATTCTATCTATTACAGATAGATCAGTCGGTAACAAAAATAGATGGATTAGTGACTCATAATGTTCACAACATATCTATTTCAATAGGAAGATGTTCTCCTCATACACTTCGGTTCAAGGGTGAGGGTCTTCATGGAGAACTCTGCTACAAGTAAGGTGATTGGCGAAGAAATAATTCAGTATCGTTCTTATGATGAATGCATTACTATCCAACAAAGCGTTCGTCATCTTTCCGATTCAAGGTATAATCTCATCTCTCTTGGAGCCCTTGTAACGGTCCCAGTCTTAAAATTTTTCATTTTTACAATCATCACTGGTTATCCTTAATCTAAGCGTGAGACCCATCAAGATACAATACTTTGATTTCAGCTAATGTCAGCCTACTTATGGCTTCATAACATTTCCACTAGTAGAGCATATACTTTCAAATATTGATCCGACAATCCGGTAAAGAGCACATAACAACTCATTACTACTCCATAAACTCCATAATATTAACAGATTCAGGTCAAGCACCTAATAACACAAGCATTTCAATATATTACAAAAGTTCATGGCAAGCATCAACATAGGAGTTTTACATAGTGTTTCTTAAACAATATATACATATCAAAAGAACATGCCAAAAGGTGAAAATATCTCCCGCTGTCACCTATCCCATTTATTGCCATTAAGCAAGTCCTTACCTTTATCCAAACCTGAAGGTGATTAATATAACAGAGTGAGCTTGACAGCTCAGTGAGTAAAATAATGATCATATATATGACCTTTATGTATATCTATTAGAATTTATTATAAAGGTAACAATTGTAATTTATACAATTTTTGCATATTTTTATGTATTTGCTGAAGTTCTGTACAAAAACAGTAATTGGTCCTATTAGTCAACTTGCCCTACTTATAGTCGACTAATACTATTATTAGTTGACTTAGCTTAAAGCTATAGTCGACTGAACTCTATCCAAAAAGATATCCATTCTCTGTTGACTGCCAGTGACTCAACTAGTCGACTACCCTATCTTGTATAGTCGACTACTTTTGGTATTAGTCGACTTATAAGCCATCTATAGTCGACTATGTCTTGAGCAAAAGAATATGTCTACTCTCTATTTGTTACCTGTAACTAAAGCTAGTCGACTACCCTATCTTATATAGTCGACTAACCTCGGTACTAGTCGACTACCCTATCTTGTTTGTCGACTAAGGGTGATTTCCAGAGACTTACGTAACAGAATCTCACATCTATAATCGACTTGGCCCATGAGTTAGTCGACTAATCAAGTTGAAATTTGCCTATATCAGCCGACTATCACAGAGCCTAATGTTAAGAAATTTTATAGTTTCAACATGCAATTTCATCTTAACCATATTAACACACTTGTTAAACATAAAGTTGGACTCCCCCTTCGATCACCTCCGGTTAAACTTGTCCTTTCCTCCAATATGTTATTCAAGGAATATTCTCCCCTTTGATCACCTCCGGTTCAACCCGGTCCCTTCCTCCTATATATTATCGTAATATTCTCCCCTTCGGTCACCTCCAGTTCAACCCGTCCCTTCCTCTAAATATGCAATAATCATATCCTTCATGTAATAACAACATGCAAGGATTCGTAAAATAATGTCAATATAAATGATTCTCATTATTTCTACTTTACATGATGCCAACATTATGGAAGTCATTAACATATATAAGTAACTACTTGCTAAGTTAACAACATACGAGTCTTTTCAAAATAACCAACATATAATATCATCTTAATTTATGCGTAGCCGAATATATGCATAAAGTCAAGTATGATGTTTATTCATAAACTATTTCTTTTTAAGAGGCATGTGTTTGACTCAATCATGTACAATGGTAAGCATACATGAAAATAACTACAACATGATTACCATAAAATTGTTTATATGTACACATAAAGTCTATAAACCATACACATGCATTATCGTTCATTTTCACGTCCACTTATAACTTAGCAAATTCCCACTTTATTTCAATCTTTACACTACTACTATTATATTAGAGTTTGGATGTTCTACTCACCCTTGAAGAGAATATCTCCTTATCAAGCTTGGTCACCGGATATAATGGAGTCTATAAGGCCATAACAACATCATAATTAGTTTCTAGTTGAAAGAGATTAAGAGGGGGTAGTAATCTTAAGGATTTGCTTACCTTCTTCAACCAAAATCACCCTCCTAACTTGTTAACCTAGGCTAACCTTGTCTTCAAGAATTTCCCTCTAAGGTGATGTTAGATCACCACTTTTTCATTAGGTTTTTAGAAGAGATAAAATAGGTAAAGGAAGCCTTTTTAGTATAAAGAAAGGAAGGGAAGAAGAGTTAGTGAGAGAAAGAGAGAGAGAGAGAAGAGAGAGAGAGAGAGAGAGAGGAATGGAGAAATAAAGGGGGAAATGGGGGTTTTGTTGGCTATTTTGCTGGCAGCATTAATGAAGGGAGGGGAATTTTTTTTGGAGTTGGAAATCAAAGAGAAAGAAAAGAGTGTTCCAAATGAGAATTTTTCTCTTCATTTCCCCCATATTTATACTCCAATTCTCTCCATAGGATCTTGCCAAGTGTCCCCCTAACATCATCTCTCTACACCTATACCTTACTCCTATAAGTAAGGTCCCCATCCGTCCCCCCTTCATGAAGTACTTGTACCACAAGTATGGTGGGGGTATGGTAAAATAGTCAACATGCATGTGTGTGTATTAACCCATATACATATATACTAGTATATGCATGGTATAATGAATAATATAAGTATCTTACATGAATACTTATTTTCACATTATCTCCCTAAAGTACTCAAGTGTTTAAAATAATAGGTGATTAGTTAAGGCAAGTGTTACAGTCCTACATGGAGAAGGGTTCAGTTTCAATTCTGAAAGTGATATTATGAAAGTTTTCAAAAAAGCCCATGTGAAATTTCAAGCCGAATGTGTCAGTTATGTGTACATGTTGCGAAATTCAGAAGTTACAGTTGGTAAATTGCAGTTATCCTTGACTTCAAGATCAGAGATTATGGAACAATCAAAGGCTTCGATGGCTTCAAGCTCGGAAGTTCAGTTTTACCCCGAAGGTAGATTGAGACTAGGCGCGCAATAAGAAAGTCCAGATTAGTACTCTTATAGTGGACAAATTCTCATAAATCATGTGCGAATCAAGGAGATTATTGGGTGATTAAGTTCAGGTCGGGCTGAACTTATTCGACCCAATCAAGTTGTGAACCCCATGTGGGGGTTAGAGAAGAGGGAGTAAGATAGAGATGAAGTCAAGAGTTGTTCAATTGTGTATTGATGTGAGCACATGGAGCATGATGGCTATTTTTGGACTTGGACGTATTCGAATCAAGAGAAAGATTGTTAGGATTGTGACTGGAATACGTTGTGAAGGTAGACGAAATTTTAAAGATTAAAGAACAGACACGCACAAGTAGCTGTGCACAGTATTAGTCGACTAATGCATTGTATAGTCGACTAGGCTGGCCAACAGAAAGTTGGGATTCTCAATTTTATCAGAGTAGTTGACTATATTTTTGGGCCTAGTCGACTATACATTGTATTACTTACACCTCTCGCTAAGAAGATTACAAGTCATCTGATGGCCGCCAAGAACAGCGAATCCTTATAGCTAAAGCTTCTCACACTAGCTCTCACTTTCTTGATGAATTACACTTTTTAGGAATTATAAATTCTTGGATTACATTGAAGGCCACCTCAATGGGCTCTTTATAGACCATAGGATGCTCCTAGTCCTAAACAAAGTCATCAATATGAACAATCACCTCTCAGAAGAAAAGAAAACCTGAATCCAACTCAAATTGAAACAAATCTAGAAAAGGAAACTGTCAGACTCGCCATTAGTCGACTAGGCCAGAGTATTAGTCAACTATACTATATTGTACTCCCCCAAAGTTTAATATCATTTCTCCCCATTCTCTCATGGACGTACACACGATCTGTTTGATCAGTGAAACTACATTATATTGTGTGTTGGCTTTCTATACTTTAGGAATATCTTTTTCTTCTCTTCTTCTCGTTGCCTCGTAGATCCTGTGGTTTGTTTCTGTTGCGCCACCCCAATCAAGCAAGTCGTGGGCATCCAATTTCGCAACATGTCGAGCACTAAATGGAGGACAAAAGAAAGAAAAAGAGAGAAAAGAAAGAGAAAAGAAGGAAAAAGAAGAGAGAAAGAAAAGAGAGAAGAAATTTATTGGAGATTTTTTTTTAGAGAAGAGAGATTTCTAGGAATCTCACAATTGGGAAAATGAGATATCTGGGGATTTTCTATTGGGTGAATAGTAACTCAAGAGAGAGTTAAATGGGTGAGAAATTTTGGGGATAATTTTTTAAATTTATAGGATTTTCTAGAGTTCTCTCTCTCCCCCTCTCTCCCTCCCTCCAACACTACCAAACTCCACCAAACTCATTAACTCATAGTACTTATATGTTATATACATGTATACTTGAATTTATATACAATACCTTTTGTAATTTATCCCTTTTTCACCCCCACATATATTAGAATATGTATAGAGCTTAAATATATTAATTGCTCATTGACTAAATGATTAAATTCATTATCAAACAGTAAATTATCATTCTCAAATCATTCTTTATATACATATTAATCAAATATTAAAATTTTAAATTAGAGTTAATAATTAGGGTGTTACATCTTCCTCCCTCCACAAGAGAATACTTGATGCAGATGGTTCAATGTTGCTCACGAAATTGACGTAAATGAGGATGTCGTAAAAGTAGGCTACCAATTTTTTTCCCATAAAAGGTCTGTAACACTTGAGTCATCACTCACATTACAGTACTCAAGTATTGGTCCAATCTGAAAACATAACTGTTCACTTGTACAATCTATCTTTCATTTTGAAAGGGGTCTTTTATTCATCTCTCAGACGAATGCGGATTTGGTGATAACCACTTTTTAGATCAATCTTAAGAAGATTGTGACACCAAACATCATATCTAAATATTATCCACCTCAGGGTGGAAAAAACGATACTTGATCATTATTTAGTTGATCCCGCGACTATCCACACACATGCACTAAGATCTATCTTTCTTAGGCATCGGCAAGGTGGGGGATCGCACAAGGGCTCTACTTTTTCTAATGAAACCCTTATCTCTAGTTCATCAACTTGCCTTTTGATCTCGACATGCTCTGTTGGGTTACATCCATAATGTGACAAGTTTGGCAGATTCGATCCTGGGACTAGATCGATTGCGTGTTAGATGTCAGGCATC